>OY744527.1:31658655-31663655 GCA_963556195.1 Sepiola atlantica | reverse complement strand
CTGATGAAGGTATTTATGAGAATGTAGAAAGTGTGTTTTTTAATTATTTCATCGCTGGAGGTTATTTCAAATATAAAAAATGATTAATGTCTATAATAATGAAACAACTTAATGTATGTACGTGTGTGTGTGGCGCGTTCTCCTAGCGACTTCATGAAAATCTTCCAAATTATCTTAGAATTTATTGTAGGTGCAAATAAAAAGAGATGCTGAACCTTTATCAGTATTATTGTGCGAATGCAGAAAGTATCAACGAAGGACATTCTCTTTGTGTAAATGGCTAGTTTAACAACTTTTTTTATGTTTGAGATTTTAATGACTATTATTTTTTGTTTGTACGGTTTCTGGAAATGCAACCAAAAAATTGCAGGTGTGATGTAAGCGTTACGTATGTACAACGAATGCTACGAAAACAAACGGAAAAAGACGAAGGAAGGTACGCCATTCCAAATGTTACCTAAGCCCCGTCAAAATTTAAAAAATGTTATTTTATGTCAAGTTTAATTAGTTAACATACGACGTTAGCACCGGAAGTTTCTCAGATTGGAAACGTTTGCACCTTATGCCTGTATTATTTTCTTGTTCCTCGTGTTTCGAAAATTTATCTGTCAGTGTTACATGAAATTTCACAACCAGTAGAAAGTTGCATATTTTTTGCAAGGAAAAAAACCTTCCACGGAAGGCATCCTAACCCTAATTCTCACACACTAAACAAAATTCCCTAATATTGACCCTAAAAAAGAGACAAAAAACAGATACAAGGTGGCCGAAAAGTAGGTTTACAATTATCACATCGGCCATTTCTGTCAGAATTTCAGCACGTTTCAAGCCTAAAGCAGAAAAAGTTTAATCTCTCAAATGCTCAAAATATCTTCTTTCAACATTGCAAGATTTATTAAATCTCTCCGTGATTCGCTGACACACAGTGCGGCACAAATTGCGATCTTCATTAATTTCGTTGAATGCGTCATGAATGCAGTCTTTTAATTAATTTACTCTTTTGGACTCCTTCTCATAAGCCTTGTTCTTTACAACATTCCGAAAATGAAATCTATTTATGTTGGGTCAGATGAAAATGGTGGCCGTTCGATGCTACCTCTTCATCCGAACCAACACTGTAAAAAAGCTTGGATTAATTTTCTAGTGTGCTTATTAAGTAATTCAAAGCAGATAAATGATACTTTAGTAACTTCAAACCTACGCTTGAGCCTCCCCTGTATGTGGATAAAAGCAACTGAATATAACGTGAAAATTGTAGACTTTGATGAATTGCTTTTTGTTTTATTAGATTCAACTTGATACATTGGAACGAAGCAATCGGGAGCATCTGTCTAATAATCAACATTCAAAATGAAGACTCCTGCTGTTTTAATATAACAGAAATGAATCGGAAACAGAAGCAAATAAACCGAAACATGCATGTGTAGCACTATCAAATTTCAAAAGTCCACCTAAAACGTTGAAATATAATATAATGTATTGTAGCCGAAGCAGAAACATCGACTCTAAAATATATTTGATGTGTGCCGTAAGTTTGCATAAAGGTGAATAATGCGAGAAATAAGACTTATAGACAATATTTGCACGCAGTAAACTAAATGATTAGCTGTGAACCGTTTAATGAATCGTAAATAACGTTAAAAAAATGTGAAAGATGGTTAGGGCAAGATGCAATCGTAATGATGGAAACTAATGAAGAAAAAATACGTATGCTAGTAAATAAAATAGTTTGGTGTAATGAGTGGCGGGCTTAGTACATGTTAATGAGAGGGCAAAAACTCTACCACCTTTCTGATAATAAGACGGAAAACACTAAAGTATTGAACCTAACCAAATAGTGAAATACGGTAACAGGATAAAAAAATACTACGATAAAATATACGTCTGGTAAGTTAGCTGGTGTTTTATTCACGAGGGAAATCATGAAGCTAATTGCCTGACGATTACCTTCGGGAATAAAACATAAACGGGTCTATGTTGCTTCTTGCAATTGTATATATTAGTATACTACTACAAGCTCTACTTATATATAAAGCAATTTTGAAGAAAACACTGACATAAAAATATTATACGTAATAAATTATTTTATAATATTACTATATATATGAAATTCTACTTGAATATATATATATATATATATATATATATCTATATATATATATATATACGTATATATATATATATATATATATATATATATATATATATATATATATATATATATATACATATCTACTGAAATATTTGACGACCTTTAAATCGACACTATATCTCTGAATTGCATGCTAATGCCGTCATTGTTCGGGTACAACTTATACTCATATATATGTCCTCTATCATTATAGCATCAAATTATATAACCTTTTTTTGGTATTGGTTTTAATATTGTTCTGCAAAGTTTTTGATTTTGCCATCCGTTCCAATTACAGGGTGAAGTTTGGTGCATGGAACATAAGTAAAAACTACCACAATAACAATAACTGTAGGAGTACTCGGAACAGTTCCGAAAGATATGGAAGGAAGACTAGGAGAAATTGGAATCTGAAGGGGGGTTATACCATACAAACCACGATATAGATTGAGACATCGAAATATTGAAGAAAATCTGGAGTGCGTTAACCAACTCACAGTCTCCAGTAACATTGACAGGTGCCTTTCCAAAATATGATCTACCGAAATGTTTCTACTGTGATTTAACGAGTTGTTTAGATTCCAATATGTCATCTACCCATCTTACGGTTAGGGTTAGTTAGTTATGGTTAGGATTGGTTACTAATGGTTAGGGTTAATGTCTCGATCACATATCAGAATGGAAACAACTCGGTAGATAACATTGAGAGAGCATCCATTGACCAATCACAGCTAAGTTGAAACAAATTAAACCTTCGTAAACACAGCTTGAAATACAACAGAAAGAAAACCAACCAAACTCTACCGAGACAGCTTGAGAAATATAAGGGCAATACTATTATCTGACCTAGACCACAGCCGTTGTAACGGAGGCCAGAACACAACAAAATGACGCCATATAGGTAAACGTAACAAACTAGCTCTGTCGAACAAGCAGACGATGGCAGTTTACTCTTCTCTCTACTTCACTTAAAAATTCAACAAGATTCAGGAAATAACCAGTTTTAATGAAGTTTTTCAGTATTTATTAATTAACGATCACGGAATATATGTTTTATTAGAAATCGTAGTGCCAATGTATTATTTCGTGTAATTTGCGTAATACTTAATAATAAAATGGCGTTGTCAGAAATTTTTTAATTTTTAAAACATGAACTTTTTTTGGTTGAAAATAAGTTGTTAGATTTAAAATTATTCTTTCCGGTCTACATCGAATGAAAAGACAAGTATCAGTTATACTGCATGGGAATATCTTTTGGAAGAAGACAAATCCCCTTTTTAGGAAGTTTTATTCTTTATATGAACATTTCATTATCATTAGTTTTAGCTGAATAATTTGATAAGGATTGCTCTCATTTATGAAAAAATAAATGTGTCTTGATTTATTTTTAACTTAAAAGTAAATTAAACATCAAAGATTACGAAGTCAGTAAAGTAACAATAATTTAAAATAATTAATTGATAGAACATTTATTGATATAAATTTAAATTTTTGTGTGCAAAACAAACAGTTTATTTACAATATAGTAAACATCTGTAATAAATTAAAAGTCATGTATTTGGGTGGGGGCAAACTGACAGTTTATTTACAATATATTATTTGA
The DNA here is from genome assembly GCA_963556195.1 of Sepiola atlantica. Taxonomy (NCBI): domain Eukaryota; kingdom Metazoa; phylum Mollusca; class Cephalopoda; order Sepiida; family Sepiolidae; genus Sepiola; species Sepiola atlantica. Next base: position 31,659,921 of record OY744527.1, on the reverse strand, counting down.
ATACCTCGCTTATTTTCGTTGGATTTTCGCACACATTTTAGATACAACTTATTAATTAGTCTTAAATTTTATTTTTTATTCCAGAATCAAATTCTAATTTATTTTTTGAGATTTGAAATTCAATGCAATGCCTTAATCGTTGGAGGCCATCCTGTAATTTCCTCTTATTTTCTGTCACGCTTGACATCTATTAAACAAGAAAATACGTTTGAAAAAAGGAACAAGTTACCAATAATTTCCAAGTGATTTAATTAGAGGGTAGCGGTGTTCTTGGCACGGTAATAAAGTCACAATAGCAGGAACAGGTTTACAATGATTTCTAAGTGAATTAATATTCCTAAAGACGTGAGTCTGCTCGCTCTGATTACAGATAGACGCGTGCTCGTTAAGCGCCTTCGGGCACTTCCGATCTTCATTGATACTGGTTCTTACTCCCACTATCAATGACGTCACCGGAAAAACTTGATGGCGGGTGTGCCAAGACGACTCCTCTCCACCCTAAAAACACTGCAAAATCACCAACATTGATTAGTACAAGTAAAATGGGCTGTGGGTAGCGTTAACAAGATATAAATACTGTGGCTGGATAGCGTGATCCAGTTACCGACTGGAAGAGTACTGAGAGTACTGCAATTCTCAGGAGGCTTATTGTTACTCAGATTTCAGTAAAAACCATTGAGCGCCATCAGCGAGAACTCACGTGTTTACAGTTGCTGCAAGAAGGTGTAGTGAGTTGAAATGGTGATCGAAAGAAGTGGAGAGTATTGGACATCTGGGGATACTTATGAACACTCGGATTCCAGGGAACACCACGAGGGAACTTCTGGCGAATAATAATAATAATAATAATAATAATAATAATAATAATAATAATAATAATAATAATAATAATAATTAGAAGAAGAAGAAGAAGAAGAAGAAGAAGAAGAAGAAGAAGAAGTAGAAGAAGTAGAAGAAGAAGAAGGTAAATCCTGCCAAATCGTAGAGTTCGTCGTCCCAGCAATTCACAGAGTGAAGATCAAGAATACAGAAAACTTCAGCAAATACAAAGAACGTCTTAAAGGGCAAACAAATATATAGAACATGAAAAAAAATCATTATAATACAACAATTGTAAAAACACTAGGAACAGTTCTGAAATAAACAACTGTATAAAAAAAACGAAATCTTTTTTAAAAATCCTCGAATGCTGAAACCAACACACATAACGAACTAACGCTAACCAGCCTCAAGTATGTTGAAATAGAAATAAAAAGAATATAGAAA
>OY744527.1:31528655-31656155 GCA_963556195.1 Sepiola atlantica | reverse complement strand
TTTGTTGGTGCTCTTTCGGATTAGAATTTTCAAATATTCTCACAACTCTTAAGTTGAATTAAAATCCGGCGACTAATTTGACAATTGCAAAATATCAACATCTTTTTTCGGCAAGCTATTTCTTTGTGGATGTTGTTGTATGATTGGGATCATTGGTCAAAACTTTCAACAGAATGCACTTAATTTTTTTGCGGTATTCATATTATTGATATTTTACCAACATTTTTCGTAGAAAAAAAAACAGGATGTTTACCCAGATTAAAGGAGACATTTGAAAGAAAGAAAAAAAAAACAGAGGAATATCTGTCACGGGTTGAATATATCCTATACCAAAAATCACGTAAATTAATCAATAGTTTTTATTTTATAAAAGATAATTAAATTTTACCGATTAACGAAAAACGTGGAAATACGCCCGCCATTACGGCTTATGAATTTTGGTTATCTCCTTTGAATAAGCCGTAATTTAATTTTCTTTTATAAAAAAAAACTACTTGATTAATTTACTTGATTCTTGTTATAGGATATATTCAACCCCCGACATCAAACAGATATTCCTCAGTTTGCTTTCTAATGTCTCCCTTAATCTGGATAAGCACTAAAAACATCCCCAACTGTTCTTTTATAAGTAGGCCTCGCTATCTGTCCACGATTTCGATAATTATGACTAAACAATTCAATTCTAGTTTCGTTTCTTCATAAAACGTTTTCCCAATAAGAACTTTCCTAATTTTAATGTTTTATAAAGAATTTCAAACACGCATCTCTATGGCGTTTCATTAAAAGTGGGGTTTTCCTTGACTTTCGTGACTTTAGACGATTCCTGTGAATGTCATTATTTATTGTTCACTTGGTTACACTAATTCCTGCTAAACTCAAATAATTCTGCCGGTCTTCACGGGTTGGCACTGAATTTTGTGGAATCTGGCGTCTAAATTTTCTCGATAATCTTTGAGAAATCTTCATTGGGGCACCGTTTCTTCTTTGCTCTTCAAATGTCTTACGTCTTTTAAATCTTGTAACGAATGAATTAATTGATAGGGAAAGGAATATTCAGCTCACGAAAGATGTTGCTGTAACGCTCACCATCTTTCTAGAGTTTTACAACAACTTCTTATTGTGAAGCAGTCAATTATTTGCTTTTTTGCTTGGAAGCGTCTCGTGTAACTAGCAAATGCCGCAATCTAGATTCTAAAATTATGTATTTTACGATTCCCGTTTTCACGCATTAAAATGAACGTTTGTACAATTACAGATAATTTAAGTGTATTTACATATATAAGTAGTATGCAATCGTATACATTAAAAGTATAAAAGTTTTGTTTAGTTGATGCAATAAAATATTTTTAAACGTTATTATTAACATATAGGAATATTTCTAGCCTCAAATGTATATATATATATATATATATATACATATATATATATATATATATATATATGTATATATCTATATATATATATACATATATATATATATCTATATATATATATATATATATATATATATATATATATATATATATATATATATATATATATATATATATATATATTTGTTTTATCTACACACGAGACGAGAGATTTTACCGGTTTCGTTTCGTCTTCAGATAAAGTTGATCCGAACGAAACCGGTAAAAATCTTTCGTTTCTTGATGATTTTTTTCCTGTATTTAAAATAGTTCTTTCCGTGTATCTTTTTTAACACATCTGGGTTTGTTTACGGCATTTCCTTTTATGATATATCGTGCATTTTATCCTATATATATATATATATATATATATATATATGGTGTCTCAAAAATGTAGGTGCTTCTTACGAAGAAAACTATCTGTGAAACTGTGTTGGAAAAAATACGGTACTTAGTATTGGCTTGAGAGAGTAAGTAACTACGATGAATGCATTTACGTATTGTTTTTTTATTGGAAAACGAAAACATACGAAATGATTCACTTTGAACGAATGCCGAAAACGTTTTATAACTTAATAAATTTGTCATTGAAATGAAGTACATTAGTCTGAAATATTATAGTAAACTGAATTTAGTATCAAAATATACTAATAGTATAGTTTCGGCTTCAGACAGACATATACCAAATCCTCAGTAGTAACAATATATAGACGTAACGTGTACTACATATAAAGAGATAGAAAAACGGTGATTACCAGAATAAATATGACATCTTATTAAAAGCATTATTTAAAGTGGTGTTAATAAAGAGTTTCCCGGTGTTATTCATTTCTAATAAGCAACACCATTGTGTATGGATTTTATTAGAAATCAATTTTTTTTAAAAAGAAGAAATAAGTAAGTAATCTCTTCGTAAGCATCAATAAAGTTATTAACTATTTGAATCGGTAGGGATGGATATAGTTTCTAGTTGATATACAAACGTTCTTCAACTGGGGTTCAGCGGAATCCTAAGATTCGGTAAAAGGTCCTTAAATTGTTTCGCAAGAACAAGCGAGATAAGCTAATGCACTTTTGACTTTTTATTTATTTAATTTCTTATATGTAATATTACTAAACACGCACAATATATTCATGGTTATTGCAATATAGTCATGCAGACACAAATCAAATCTGACCTATTATGTTATAAAAAACATAACAATCATTGGGGATATATGTATTAGTGAGGTCCGTACAGCGCCACCCAGCGGACGGGCCATGTACGTGTGAAACAGCCGTTATGGCCTTGATTTACTTTGTGTGTTCTCAACATCGCCAGTAAAGGATACGTAAATAACAAACTGATGCTGCAATTATCTGTTTTTTGTTCTGTTTACATTGATATTATTTGGTATATGATAGTATTTACTTATGTTAATTGTTATACGTTTTCGTTTAGACATTTTTTGCGTGACTAAAAATTCCCAGATAAAATATCATAATCGAACAGAATAAATCTTATTTAGCATTACGTAAAAAAATGGACAAAGAAGTCGTAATGTTCATTTTAAACTAGTTATTCTAAAACGTATACGATGGTATTTACGACGTAAACTTCGATGAAAAAAAAAACAAAACGAAAAAGGTATGGTATATCATTTTGTTTTTGCGCAGGGACATGTGATTTATTTTTAGAGTTAAAAAAAAGTTGAGAAACGCTGCTTTATACAGTAAATACATCATGTCCCTATTTACTCATCCTCACCAGGGCAAAGTTAGACACATGGTCAAGTTTTAATGTGGGGAAATCTAACTTTCATAAAAAGAGGCACTCTGGATTAGCACAAAAATGTTAATTGAATCAGTCTAGAAGAAGTTCTCTCTCCTTCACTGGCCAGAGACAGGAAAGATGAAGTATAGTATCGGAACATATACTGCACTTTGCTCATAGCACAAAAGGTTAATTTATTTAGATACATAAATATTGCAATAAATAATTTTCTTTGACTAAGGCATGACACCCTATTTTTTTTTTTGGGGGGGGGGGGTAGGAAGGGGTTTAATGTCATAAGGCCAAGGGATATCTAGCTATCCTGGACTAGTGGGGCGATGTACGTGATGGATATGATGGGCACCGCCACAGACTATGCACTCTCGTCTGTGTCAAATTCAAATCCAATCGTGTTCAAATACGCACTCGTACAGGTAAACAACGTTATGAACCCAAGCTACGGTCAAATAGCAACGTGTGTTCAACTGATCGTATACAATGAACCGTTTATAATGAATAGTTTACAATAAGTGGTATGAGGTATTTTGTAATATAGCCTCGCCACTAATGGAAAGTGAGTTGTCTTTTCAGAATTAATTAAAAAAATTTTAAAAACAGCCTCGCTTATTATGTGCAGTGCGCACACACGCCATTGACCAACATTTTTAAGTCCTTTCTATACATGTACCGGGTTAGGCTGTACAAAATGCAGAATAAACACCATTGTGGAACGCATCGCGGAATGGTTGACAGCTGTATGTCTGAGTTTATATGGAGGCAGTAATTTCAGAAAAACGATCTTTGTGCAAATACGAAAATGACACGAATTTATTCCATGGTTGACGGAACCTGAGTAATCAACCCCCGTGGATTAAAAAAAAAGGGTTCCGTGCGAAATTCGGTACAAATTCCCGAGTTTGACCAGATGCACCTGGAGAAGGTTGGAATATGAGAACAGTAGTCCGAATAAAAAAAATTTTTTAATCATATATATATATATATATATATATATATATATGTATATATATATATATGTATATATATATATATATATATATATATATATATATATATATATATATATATTATATGTATAATTATTATTATTAAATTCACTATAGTTTAACGCTCAATGTTAACCCAACCCAAAACTTGAGTTACATTTTACTTTTTTCTAACGAATACAATCACTTTCTCTCTCGCAACCTTCTCCGTCATTGCCTCTGCCTGCCTCTCCTCCCCCTCTCTCTTGTTTTGTCAGCTTTCCTCCTCGCCTCCTCCTACTTTCGTTTTATTTCCCACGTAGCGCTCGTATCTGACCAATGAGCGTCGAGCGCCGAGGCAGTCGCGTTCTTCTCGTCATCGTAGTATGAGGGGGGAGGGTGGCCGACGTTCGCTTCACTCTCGTACATTAGTGAACTTAAACACGGCCGGGTCGAGTCGCTTTGTGGGTTGAGTGCAAATCTTACCAGAAAACCCACACCGCTTCAACAAACTTGAAAAAAAAAAAGAAAAACAAAAAAAAAGAAATACGTACACAAACATCAGCACACGCACACACATAATGAAAACTGAAAATGCACACTCATACATACACCCATGCACACGTATAGTTTTAATACTGTAGTTCGCAACCGTTTAAAAGCGAAACTGACAACAACAAAAAACAACAAAAACAACAAAATAAAGACAGACGTTATTTTATCAAATCGGCCTCAAACGAGATCACACCAATTTTTTATGTGTATATATATATTAAATTTATAGATACACGTACACTATTATTTTACTTGAATTACGCCGTTTTTTTTTGTCCTTTTTTATCATATATATTATCATATATATATATATATATATATATATATATATAAACAAATATATATATATATATTTACTTTTGATCGTATACGAACAGTCCTCGTCTTGAATGTTGGACCGTTTACCTGTGGACGAGGGAAGTTGTGGTTTAACCGAATTTCAACAATGTTTTGGGTTTCGGCCGAAAATGATTTCGCGACAAATCGGGTCGCGAAATATTAATAACATTTACTCTAAGATTATTTAAAAAAAAAAAAAAAAAAGGACCAAACAAATACAAAACTCTACATATTTTATGGAATTGTATTTTTTTTAAAATTTTTATTTCTTTGTTAATAGGAAACTTATTTCTGGGCGGTGCTTACCTCAACCCCACCGTCGCTGAATTGTGATCTTCGATGTACATAGATATATAATTTATTTTCTTATATGTACACATAATTGTTTATTTATCCGTCAGTATTGACTATTTTAAAATTCAATTGGAACCTATAGAATTTTTAAAGGCGTACACATTTGTCCTTTTATAATATATATATATATATATATATATATATATATATATATATATATATATGTTATAAATCTGTCAGTGTCTGACGAACTTGTCTGCGTCCGTGTGTGCATTGTTTTTTTTTTCTTTCGGGAGTTTGTCGGGTTTTTAAAAACAAAACTGCCACTATTTCTCCTTCAAAAGCAGACGACATGACTGCAGAGAATTTGCCAAAAAGTAAGTATAAACCAACCCCAAACATGTTTTTGTTGACTGTCCCTCGCATTTTCCTAACAAAATCGTCATGTATATATTTTGTTTTTCGATTGCTTATACTACCTTAATTATCGGCAGATGTTTTCTATATATATATATATATATATATATATTTTTGTTACGGAAAAATCAGTACAACATTAGTACCGTCGGTTTCAAGCTCAGAAGGACTTAACCATCCGACTCTCTTCAGCTTCTGTTGTTACCGTTTAGTATAATTATATCTTGATGTTAACCTTCTTAATGGGGCATAAAAGTGGTGCAAACTCTCCTGTTCGGTGAATTAATTTCTAGGACTGGTGTTCTTCTAGTTTCTTATAACTTAAGTAAACAATATTTGGTGCAGGTACATAATAGTTAACAAAGGATTCCTCATGTTAAGAATGGGTTTCTAAATAACGTTATTATTTAGAAACTCATTCTTAACATGTATTATGTACTTTCGTCCAATCTTGAATCATTTGATGTTTAAACTATAATTCTAGATTAATATTGTAATTATATATATATATATATATATATATATATATATATATATATATATATATATATATATATATATACGGCAATATAAGCGTTGTCACACTGGTTCCCATACGATCACCGAAGTTAAGTTATGCAAAGTACTTAGATGGGTGACCAAGAACACGAGGCGCGTTATGTAAAACCCGTTCCTAGCGGCCTTGCAACCCGAGGTCCAGTTATCATTCTGAAAATATAACCAACAGTTCTGATCCGTTGATTGCGATCTGTAGCCACTTGACACTGGCTGTTAATAACAGATCGACTTCAGATTATGATTAGTGAAATTTCACTAAACAAATAGTCTGTTATTTTTATTCTCTCTTTTCAAGGTTACTCTGAATTCAAACATTGTTCCAATATAATTTGAAATACATACACGTGCCGTTCGATTGTGCATAAGTTTTTTAAAAAGTTTGTAATTTAATAGTATCATTCGCTTCTCCAATCCTGCGTTTTTATTTTGGTTGTTCTAACCCTAAGTCCGGTTGGCAACAGCCACCTCCTTCAGAAAAAAATAAACTCTTTCTTAATCATTTACTTATTTAAATTAATTACGATTTGAGAAATCGTTTCAGCTTTAATAAAATAAAAACTAAAAACTGGTGAAAAATAATAATTTGCAATAGATTTAAATAACAGAAATTTAACGGGCCAGGATACGTAGAAAAAAAAAACGGTTCTCAGACGGGAGTGATTCTCTAAAAAGAACAAAAATATAAGTATTAAATTCATAGATTTTGATAGATTTTTACACATTAATGATTATTAAAGAGTCACTTCGTAGATTTGACTCGTTAGGAGAAAACTCAAAGGTCTTATTTAATTAACATTTTTTTAAAAATGATTAAATTTATTGTTATTCAAAAAAGAATATAGAATTCGAAGTAATAGTATGGATAGATTCAAGAATAACACCTAATAAACACGATTTTACTTACATAAATGAGCGCATTGTTTTTCTTAAGTCTTTGTATATTTGTTCGCATCTAGAAACTTAAAATATACTTGTATATATCGTTGTCGTTTTATTTTAATGCCTGTTATAAATGGTTAAATAATGAACAATTAAAAGCACCTGCGTTTTTTTAAAGTATTTAAAGATGTAACATTTGTTTAATTCACAAAGAATAGACTAAACATCGCATTGCGATTTTTCCCCCATTATAAGCGTTTAAATAAAAACAAACTCGAAGTTAACTCGAAATTAGAAAAAAACCCTCATCTTAATTAATTTAATCTCTCAATAATCTTAAAATGATGATGTTTAAATTAATTACCCTCTTCGGGGATACTTGTTGGTAGTAAAACGGGTGCTCATCCAATGTGTGATCTACCGAGTTGTTAACATTCCAATGTGATCTACCTATTAACCCTAACCCCATTAACCCTAACCCTTAGGTTACGGTTAGTTAATAATGTTTAATGGGTAGATCACATATTGGATTAAAAACCATTCAGTTGGTCACAAGTTTCTTTTATTTTCTGGAAATAAAAATTGGATTTTATTTGGCCATTTGGCTGGGATCACGGTGTAATATCTGTTTTGTCGTCGGTCATGGGAGATCCTCTTGACTAGAACAATTTTAATTTTTATCCTATCCAGAGTGCCCTTTTTTTAATGTTGGATATTCCCCCGCATAACAACCCGACCTGATGTCTAATTTTACCCTCATGGGGAGGCGAGTGAATAGGGCTCCTTACTTTTGAGATTAAAACTAATATGAAAAAAATATTATTTATAAAATATTTTTTAGACATTTATATATATTTTCACTTTTTAAAAATGTTTCTTATCTTTCGGTTTTTGCTGGAGATGGGGCATCCTACCGGATACCAGACATTCACCGACTATGTCAGACACTCCAGCCTAGAGATCTGTTTAAGATTCTAACCATCCATTTAAGTGCAATTGTTTGTATTTCTCTTGCACTCGGTTCACCGGGTATATTCGCCAGATAGCTTTTGAAATTCTTTTTCATTAATCCTGTTGCTCCTATAATTACTGGGATGATGGAGATTTTCCTAAGATTCCAGTTTCTTTTCATGTCGTACATATGTGTGTGTGTGTGTGTTTGTGTGTGTGTCATCCTTATTTATTATGGTTATTGTCCTGTTAAGTGTCGCCTTTTTTAATCCTTAAAAGTACTGACATTAAGCTGTTCAAAATGATGGACTTCAACACAGCGTCTTCTAATGTTGTGTTGTCTCCACGTGTTCCGAACCGCATGGTACTGATTTTTTACATTTTAACTGTTTTTAGTATTCTTTGAATCTTAGTACATTTATTTTACAAACAAACGTAGAAATGCATTATTCCACCGTTTAGTCTCTAGAGACAATATATACCCCCCCCCCTGTAAAGGTGCCTGCCTGAGAATGAGTCTATAACGAAGCAAGGGTAGCGAAATCTCCAACCACATCTCTCCTGAAACTGTATAGGTTGAGTAAGAAGTTTAGGACGGCTGGAAACAATGCCGGAACAGGCAGAGAAATGTTTGTCATTTCGGAGTTTTCCTTCTTCTATACTAGTTGCAGAACTGAGGCTTGAGAGTCTAGTCTGACAAAAATCTAGCTGGAGGGTGCATATATGGGTTAATACCTTTCCCAAGGGTACTAGTGAAATTAATGCAGTAGCCCTTAAATCACTCGGCATGCCGAGCCTACAGTCCACGCTTGCAACAACAACACCACGCCACTTTTATAACTGCATTACGAGAATAAATCTAAATGTATTAAATACCGTTCTCTATGGTCGGGTTTAACGGTTTATACATCCAAATTAGATATGCGTTCGTTTTTATGAGCAGGATCGGATTCTAGGGTCCCTAGGCTAAGGAAATTAGGGAGACCCTCCCTTCAGATGTTATCACTAACTTTCTCGGGTCCGTATTGAATATTATTTTTACTTGGTATATATTTTAGCGATATTAACATAACTTGAAGTACACATTGCAGATTCGTTAAATAAACAAATTGTAAATACAAATATATTCTGGAATATAAAAAAAAACCTACGTGAAGATACAGAAAAGTTAACAAAGCCCCCCCCCCCCATTTTAAGAATGGCTTTTTAAATAATATTAGTCATTCTTAACATGAGGAGGAGCTTTGTTAATTATTCTGTATCTTCACTAAAACCTATTTTACTGTTTATTACTAAAGGCAAATGAAGCGCTTTTTAGCCTTGATGGGCAATCACCTAGAGATGGTGTCTCGATGAAAAAAAAACACTGGTCCCCATCACCTCACTCGGTTGATGTCTGGAAGGGCATCCGACCAATAAAAATCTTGCCTTAATTAGGGAAATGACTTACAAAGAAACCTGAGCAGAGATAAGTTTGGAAATCAATTTCTAAAAGCCGTCCAACACATGCCAGCATGTAAAACGGACGTTAACCCGAATATGATGATGATGATGATAGTAATGACTAAAAAAGGTAAATTTGTATGAATCGGATTGGTACGAATTTTGTAGAGTTCCATTCTGTTGACATTGGTGGTGCCAGTACTTTCTGGGACCAGTTACTTATAGGGGGAGCCGCATAGGGGTTGTAAGCATCTATAGTGAAAGTGACGCTATGGAACAGACAAGATTCGAACTCGGCGTGCTGAGGGCATCAGTATCCACCTCACAATATATATATATATATATATATATATATATATATATATATATATGGTGAAGAATAAAAATGAATGTTTATATATAATATAATGTGTGTGTGTCAAATCAATATACTTTCAGTTTATGAAAAAATATAATAAGTAATTCACGGACCTAAAATTTACATCCCGAGGCTTCGATCTATACTTGCCTACACGATAACTCGGCAATGCTTAGAAGATATAACCCCATAAAACATAAGGGCCCTATTTACTTGCCTCCCCACGGGGTGTAAAGTTATACACACGGTCGTTTGTTTTATATAGGGGATATCCAGCACACCCAACAGGGCACTCTAGATTGGACAAAAAGAAATTGCTTTAGTCAAAAAGGTGTTCTCCTCCTCTGACCGAGGACAGAATAAATACTCGAAGTATTCGTTTGGAGATATTTAACGTTTCTGTTCAGTTTTGTTTTTTTTTTCAATTAAATTTAAAATTGCATACATTTATGAAAGACAGAAATAAGGAAGCACGTTTTTTGTCAAATGTCAAAATGATTCCAACATTTCGCATAAAAACTAAATTAAAATCTTTTTCTAAAAATTCAAATCCGAAACAGATGTTTACATTTTATTTTCTAGAATCAAATCTATTTCGAAAATAATAAAGTTAATTTCTGAATAAATCAAAATGCCACGCCAATAAAAACCTGTATTTTTTTTTTGTAAATCGAGTATTTAGTTATAAAATGGAGTTTGTTTTGAATTTAATTTTTTTTTTAAATAGATCTTAATATTTTGGAAATGGATTCAAATTTGGTTGGAATGTTTATAGATCCAATTAATTTATATATGTTTATGCTTTTCCCAAACTAAATTCATGAATAAAACGAAAACATCTTAATGGGTTTAAATATATATTCACGTTAATTTTTTTTTTTGTCATTTACAGTGAAAATCCACACAATGTCCTGTTTATTTCATGGTAACAAGTAAATTATTCTCTCTTAAAATATATTTGCAATTGTGATTTTTAATAACTGTATGATATGTGTATATATTATTCAGCATTTAATGTATGGAGATTTATATACGTATTTTTATCTAATATACACTTCTACATAACATTTATGATACGATCAAATCGTATCTATTACTAAGCGAATATATATATATATCTATATATATATATATATAGATATATAGATATAGATATATAGATATATATATATATATATATATATATATATAGATATATAGATATATATTAATTTTTAACTTATTTTTTAAATGTACAAGTTTGTTACAAAATATTTCTCACAGTACACATGACAATTTCTGTTTATACACTAATATATACTTCACACTTTAATATATATATATATATATATACACTAATATATACTTCACACTTTAATATATATATATATATATATATACACTAATATATACTTCACACTTTAATATATATATAAACACTAATATATACTTCACACTTTAATATATATATATATATATACACTAATATATACTTCACACTTTAATATATATATAAACACTAATATATACTTCACACTTTAATATATATATATATATATACACTAATATATACTTCACACTTTAATATATATATATATATATATATATACACACACTAATATATACTTCACACTTTAATATATATATATATACACTAATATATACTTCACACTTTAATATATATATATATATATATACACTTATACTCCACACTTTAATATATATATATGTGTTTATACACCAATATATACTTCACACTTCATTATTTATATAACTATATATAACTATATATATATATATATATATATATATATATATATATATATATATATAGTTATACACTAATATATACTTCACACTTTAATATATACACATATTTATTTATAGAGATGAAAAAAGAGAATAAAAAATTCTAAAGATACAATATTTATTAGAACATCAAAAGTTCAAAGCAAGGAGCTACATATCTATAATCCATGGGTTTCCAAAGATAAACTCTTTTCATCAGAGGAATATAAATATTAAAAAAATATGTGTTTTTATGGTAAACTACCTATATGTTTTCTTTACTATACAGATTTCTGTAAAACAATTATGAATTCGATGTCGTGTTTTAAGTATAACTTATTTTAAATATTATAATGATAATAATAAATCTTGAAATCAATATCTATAAGCGAAGTGTTGAGCTTGTATTTTGTAATTAAAATTTGAGCCTTTCGTGAATCAATATAACGTTAAGATATATTGACATAACTATATATATATATATATATATATATATATATATATATATATATATATATATATATGGTGAAACTTTTTATAGCCCCACATATTTAGTTACATTAAATGATACAGTAAGATATTAACGCCCTTATCAAGTGATCTTATTTGTAATATATATATATATATATATATATATATATATATATATATATATATATATATATAATCACTTCAAAATGGGAACCGAATAAAGACAAACTTTGCACACAAAATGACTAAATATCTTTACATATACGCTTTATTTATTGATTATTTATTTTTTTTACTTCAGTGTAAAGTCTAAAAAATCAGGGGCCCCCTTTCTGGGACTAACACTTGATCTCTATATGAGATACATAGATAATAGAATATCCCATTAAAGTTCTCTTTTACCTGTCAAACATTGAGCTAGTAAAGAAGTTTCGAACATTAATTTTCCTCTCCCCAATTGACCAGTTAATTATGTTATAGTAAATCTTTCTTGTGGTCTCTTGGTCTTACCGGATTCCAGGACAACAATTCATCTAGTCTGGTGGAGTATCAAGCTAAGTGATGTTACTAGATGCAACATCACTTGGACAAGAGGCACCATTCCTTGTATAAGCCAGTATGTAGTCATATCGAGGGGATCTTATTTGGGTTTCGAATACTATGTTATTTTAAATATTTGGTCAGAGTTTACTTCAGTATCCTCATGTCAGGTTGTTTTAACAAACCCTTGTACAGAGAGACCAAAGACAATCGAGGACAATGTCTACTAAGTAATTCAACCCCCTCTTATAATAATGTGTGTGTTTTGAAACACTCAGCATGTTCATTTTTTTAGGGAATATTTTTTTTCAGCAGAATATTATTAGAATCTTCAGACCGAATAAACATTTAACGTCACTCCTGGTCATTTAAGGGGTTTTGCGGATAACTTTATTAATTACACTAAGCTCTCTAATCGGATTTACCCTGAAAAGGACTCCACAAGGATCACTCTACTTCCAACTTAATCTACCTATAATCATTGGTATATATCAAATCTACCTATATATATATATATATATATATATATATATATATATATATATATATATATTTATGTCACAGAAGAACAGGTCAAGTTATCATGGTACCATAGGTTTCAACCCATATTGATTGGACCTTATCTTCTGTAACACAATAAATAAATGAATAAATAAATATTCTCTTATTATTATATAATTGAGCGCTCCGATGAATTTCTTTCTACCAAACAAAACCAAAGAATATATATATATATATGTGTGTGTGTATTAGACATAATACGAAATTAAAATCAATTTCGCCATAAATAAGGATTTTATCAAAAATGATTTTTTGTGCACATTAGTTTATTTGTTGATTTCACCCTAATCAATTACCCTGTTTGTTAAACTCTCCCTAATTTTAAAAAGACATTTTGTATTCCTATACGTCAACAAATAAGAAATAGAGAAAAGCTATAAACATTTATATATTTTTCATATAAGTTTTATACATATGATTTTCGTGAAACATGTTTCTTTATTGTTTCTTATTGCATACTTTTCGGGCAATAATATCCTCCTGAGGGCACAGTATAGATTTTACAATTTGATATGTTCCTTTAAATAATATTTATAACATGTCAGATATTAACCGAATAAACAATTAGATTCGAATGTTTTAAAATAAATGTTTCTCTTTTCCACATACTAATGCCTCTTTTTCTCTTTTTCTTTTCCTCACCCATGACCATCAACCATCACAACAAAATAATGATTACAAAAATGTTCAACTCCATCGAATACATTAAATAAAAAAATAATAATTAAATTAAAAAATATATAAATAAATTACCACCTGTCCCGGCGATTCTAGAAAAGCGACGGGTATCGATGTGTGTGGGTTGCGGCTCACAGATTCATGACCAATATATTTTACGGGTTGCCCCGGACTTGGAATGGCACGCTTCATGTCTTAAATGTGCCGACTGCGAACAATATTTGGACGAAACTTGTACATGCTTCGTGAGGGACGGCAAAACATATTGCAAACGAGACTATGTCAGGTAAGTCGACAAACCTTTTTCCTATTGTTTCGGAGTTTTCTTGTCTGGATAAAGGATGCTTCTATTCTGTCCTAGGACATCCACCAGACAAACCCTTTCCTTCAGAAGTGGGGTTAATTTATTACGAATCGCTCGAGGCGCCCTTAAAAGGGAGCGCAGACGGATGCGTTCCTTACTATTTTCATACTTACGAGGGGGTCCCCTTCGGAGGAGCAAACAAACTGTACCCACATTAAAACGATCTTGTGCACCTTTTTCTGCCGTATAAAGTTCGTAAATATCCAGTGATTCGGCAGTTATTGTAACTATCAAAGTGTAGTATCTGTTTCGGCACAGGTATCTGTCTTGCTGAGGACCCACCTGTTTAATAGAATATGGTTCTGTTCGGTCCTAGAAGGCCCTTCGTTCATGCATTATCTCCTCCGTTGGGAGGGGTTATCAATTTAGGAACGTTTGATCTGGAAAAGGTGGCATTCTTCGACTTTAACAATTGATCTGTTCTGATACTTCACTTGGTCTATTCTGTCATCGGTCAGCAAAAGAGGGAGTCCTTCTAGACTGAGCCAATGTTTATTTTTGTTCTAATCGAGAGTGAGTCCTTTTCGGAAGCTGCATTTTCTCCACATTAAAAACCGACCATGTGTCTGACTCTGCCCTCGTGGGGAGGTAAGTAAATAGAACCAATTGAATCAAGTGCGTCTCTGGTGTTTTGTTATTGATAAATCATGTATATAAGATCAGACTAACCGAACGTGAACGTCCTGCATCTTCTTAACGAAATCACGAAATAATGCTTAATACGTTCAGAACGGCAATATCGAAATCACACACCTATTAACAGAAATATAACCAGTTAAGGAACCTACGGACAAGAAAAAGGGGTTTACTTGCTCTCTTACAGTTAACAAAACTATTTAGTAATGAATAGAAGAATCCCTTTATTCCCAAGGTGAGTTAGAGATATATTGGTACTTCTACAGAATTTGAACGGAACTGTTTTGTTTTTAACCCTAAACTAACGCTTATCTAATTTTTAGGATTGTTCGGCAAAAGTCGGTTTGATCGGGTTCAAATTCTGTAGAAGCACTTGTATATTAAACGGATTTGAATATTAAAAGTTACCCGAAATAATGATCTATATATATAGTTGTTTCAACGTCATAAAAAGCTGAATTGGCGTTTTATAATTTTTCGGGGACGTCCACCTAAAAGCCGACCCAAGATTTCGTTGAAATAACACATTAGTTATACATTGAATTTGATCTGAATTAAAAAATAAATAATCGATCGTTTGATTTCGTTTTTCTCAAATCAATTAAGATTTTTTTCGAAGGTATTGATGTTCATTTCTAAATAAATGAAAAAACAAATTTCGAACACAAATAAGAATTTGGCCTGGCCATAATCGAACCTCTCCACGCAACTGGTTTGGAGTAAACATATACTGAACTTTGTTTACCGGTTGCATGGCTTTGTAGATATCTATACAACCTTTTCTTTTAAGTACTTTGACATAATTTAGATGAACCATTAGTCCACTCTAACCTTAATGTCTATAGATACCCAGAAGCAATCGTTCGTTGGTTAACAACGCGCTGTTTATACGCTTTCAGAAATAACGAAACTTTTATGTAAAAGACGCGTCATGTCGGAAGTTAAGGAAGCGTTCGCAGGGCGAATCTTTTTTGAAAGGAGATATTTCCGCGTTGTAAAATATAGCCATAACTACAGATCTGTAAATATGTTATCATAAAACTCGACTAATATAGCGAACACTATTGAATTAAATAATGGAATAGGTACCCCCCCCCCCCCGAAAAAAATGTCATATATAATGTCTGAATGTAATTCTTTGAGAAATATACCTACACAAACGAGATATACTATAGTATAATCACTTCTGTTTATTAAAACTCCAACTCTTTGAGAATTTTTCGGACAACCATTATCCTTTTTAATCTGACAAAATGCGAGTTAGTAAGACCATGAACCGGGGGGCTAATAAACATAACAGTGATAATACTATGGTCTATTTCGTTTTTGTATTTTGTATTTCTCATATACTAATATGCATAGGAGCATGCATGAAAATGTTATATATATAAATATAAAATTATTTCCAAATCTTGACTTTTTCTGAAGACGTTCGCTAACACGAACGAAACCGGTCAAATCTCTTGTTTTTGTTTTTCTCCTGCTTTTTAACCTGTTTTCCGTTTGTCATTCTTCACACATTTTGTCTACCACGACATTTCATTTTCATGACATATCGTGTACCTTACCCCATATATATATATATATATATATATATATATATATATATATATATATATATATATATATATATATATTAATATAAAATGTATTTTCAAATTTACATGGACGAAAGCAATCCACGAAGAAAAAAGAACAAACAAAAAACAGTTGAACCCATTTTTTAAACAAAAACAACGTCATTATTGCACGTCTTTTTTAATAATGATATTTATCCACATATTTTCATAATTTCATATTTGGTTGAAAAAAAGCGACAGACGTTTCCGAAATCTTCCAATCTTGCAGTGGGATATATATATATATATATATATATATATATATATATATATATATATATATATATATATATATATATATATATATAATGCTTCTAAAATAAAGTCCAATCAAATCTGAGGGAGTAATAAACCAAGCGATAAGTTACAGATATATGTGACTAACTGGTTTTTGTTATTTATTTCCGAGATTAAAACACACACGCACACACACACACATATACATATATATATATATATATATATATATATATATATATATATATATATATAACATACACTCCTATGTTGCATAGCGTTTCAATGTTAGTAATTTTCTTCAGGTGAACAAAACCTTAAATTTCAAATCATGTCGACCTTAAGAAATTAACGTAGATGAACGCTATAATTTAAAACGGGTCGATTAAGCAATGTCGACTCCTTCATTTCGGCTGAAAACAAATTCAATCTAAATAATTTGCCTTTTGATGAAGTTCTAAATGAACAAATCGTAGCAGGTTCTAAAGTTTTCTATTTCGTCCCATCGATTCTTTCAGATATATTAATTATAGTAATTACACATTTTTTCAAATTTGATTTGTGTTGAATATTAAGTGAGTTTTTAAAGCTGAACTATATCACCTTGGCAGCATAACAATGTGTTACTTACGATATTTGCAGTCTGATCGAGTAATACGAACTGTGCAGATATTTGTGTTTTGCTTAATTGTAGGTGTTAATTATTACACCTTTATTTAATAGCTTGGCGTGTTCATTGTTTTTGCCATTATTTTGGATTATGTCTTTCAAATAACATTGATATGCGAATGTAATTGTTGAAAAGGAAACGGTTAATACGCCGCCATATTGTTAAGGCTTACAAAATTTACAAACAAACACAAAAAATTAAGCATGTTTGATATTAAATGTCTGGTGACAGTTCGTGAAAGACATTTCTCAAAAGTTGTTTTAAATACTGAAACGAAAGTTTTCCATAAAAATAATATAATGAATGTCATTCAAGCAATGGCTGAGTTGATATATTAATAACGCGAAGACAAATATATAGACATGACTAGTTAAGCATTAAAATACATCATTTAATATATATATATATATATATATATATATATATATATATATATATATATATATATATATATATATTATGGGTTTCAGTGTTTGCACTGACTTCCTCATCTTGGCTGAGGAAGTCAGCCCGAACACTAAAATCCATAATGAAAACACCTCATCCCAGAAATACAGACAATTACTATATATATATATATATATATATATATATATATATATATATTAGTTAAGCATTAAAATACATCATTTAATATATATATATAGTTAAGCATTAAAATACATCATTTAATATATATATATATATATATATATAATATTACTATTTCATGTATCCACATGCAATTTTATAAGGCGATATAATTCTTTATGTATCAATTTTCAGTATTTACTTCAACACGATACGTAAGTAGAACTAGGTAGTAAGTGATGAAAAAATATATATGTCTGATGTAGCCTACTTGCCATAAGTATATCTTCATCCTAGTACCTACCTCTACTCACGTATTGATCACTGTCGCAATAAATACAGAAAATATACGTAATATTTTATTATTTAATATGTGTATATTGATGAAATAGTAAATAAATATATATTATTCAAGCTTACACCAATATGTTCAGTTTTCGAGCTTACGGCATCGTCAGACGAATGGTTAACTACAATACTCTAGTGTATTGAGCACTTTTGGATTAAATAAAAATGTATTTGACAATTAAAAAAAGTACTACGAAACTTGGTAAAATAAAACTCGTGCGTGTGATGTCATTTACATTTGAGACCCGACCGCTAGATCAGAAATCAGTTCTACCTTCAGTCCTTGCGATCATTTTCACACTAATGTTGTTTGAAACGGTATGAACTCGAAATATCCCTCCAGCCATTAGCAACTTGTGTTCCGTTACTAGTACGCAACGAATCGTTTAAAATATGTATTTTTCCACATAAAGTTACTCCAAAGCATAACATTCCAGTAATTATCAGAGTACCCGGGCCCACGAAAAAGAATTTCAAAAGCTACATGGCGAATATACCCGGTGCACCAAGTGTAAGAGAGATACAAACGATTGCGCTTGAAGGGGCGATTATAATCCTAAAAAGATCTCTCGGTTGGGATATCTGATATAGCGGGTGCATCTCTGCCATTGGCCATCCCAAGCTAAAACAAAAGATAAGAAAATTCATTAAACTTTATCATATATATGGTATTTATCTACCTCTCACAGCGGTAAGATGTGACACAAGGTCGGAAAGTGGGATTTGATAAGTCAGCACCTTAGAGGAAGAGCACTTATGACCATCAAAAATTGCCTTGGCATCCCCGTCGGCATTCCCCAGTAGGATCACCTCAGGCGATTAGCAATAAACTAACCCCTTCTCAAATGGTGAGAAGGCAAAGTCTGGGAGGGTGGACCTCCCAGAACTGCACAGAACAACTCCACAGACCGGCGGAATCAAGCCCCGAAGGCCAAGACGATACCGGTCTATAGGGTGTAGTATCCATCGGAACAGATACTACACTGTGATCTTAGCCCAAAGGCCAATAAACTTTCATTGTTATAATTAGTTTATTTATCTACCTCCCACAAGGTAAGATGTGACACAAGGTCGGGAAAGTGGGATTAGATAAGCCAGCGCTAGTGTTGGGATGTTGAAACAGCCAGTAATATGCACTGTTGATCAAATGTCTAGACGAACTAAATTAATTAGTGACAATAACCCCATTTGTAAAATACTTAATTATTTTAAATCTGTACTTTTTACAACGTGTGTGTCTGTGTGTGTGTGTGTGTGTCATTCACGGGTAGTTGTTTCGTCGTTTCACGACTCATCAGTGTGGTTTACCGTATCTATCCCAAGTTCGAAACCCGAACTACGGATCACGTCCAACCGTGACACCTGGTGTCAAATGTCTTACCATCTAACCTAAAGAACCCGACAAAAACTACAGAAGAATTTATATCGCTTAAATTGCTTATTTTCATTTTTCAAATTTACTATTCTGTTAAACGAGAAAGATGGATTATTTTTACGGAAGAGTAGTGCATTACGCTTAGTGTAAACAATAATTCTCCCTACCAGAGTACTTCACTATATATATATATATATATATATATATATATATATATATATATATATATATATGTGTGTGTGTGTGAGGTATGTGTACATGCTTATACATTTCTTAGGAGTCACTTCTAATTAATCGATCATTATGAATTTTGAACACAGTTGCTAAGCGTGAGTGTGGCTAATATAGGCTATATTTAGTTTAAGGCAAAGCTGACAAAAAGGCAGTGAAAGTCACTCGATGTTTTAATAATAGGTATTACACATCAATTAATAAATATTCCTAAAATTTCAGTTTCTTTGAGGTAATTTAAATGGTTTTAGGGGGCACAAAATAGCACAATTTATCATTTGAAACTTTAAATATGTCAGATATGCATAGCATTTGATCCATAGTCATTAGACACCAATTACGCAAGATTCCCTGAATTTTTATTTTTTTTATTGAACCCTAAGCCTAAAAATTGAGATATTTTCTCGAATGAAAATGGTGTACTGAATTTGGATCAAAATTTAAATAAGAATTCTAGACATAAGGTTTAGTAGGATTATGTCTTGATTTTAGTCTTCGTAACTGGGGGATATACAAGTGGTGTCAAACAGTTCTGATCGCGAATTAATTTTACCCGCGCTGGGACGGGTATTATTCTAGTGTGTGTGTGTGTGTGTGTGTGGATAGATCATAGTGAGGTAGTGTGTGTGTGTGTGTGTGTGTGTGTTGATGGATCATAGTATCCTAGTAAGGTAGAAGATGGATATGCCGGCGGATAAATGAAACGATGGGGTTAATAGATATCTTTTCTTGACGGCGTCTTCTAACAATGGCCGGCTGATGTGGGTTGGGGCGGCCAATCCTTGTGACAGAAAACATTCGCACTCTCTAACATATGAGATCATTATCTAACTTACAATACATTTTCCAACGTGTCGCGCCACTATCAGTGTTTCTGCTGGAATATTTCGCTGATCCCTTAGTCAACTGCGATTTTAGGCGAGTAAGCAGCCCGCGGCGAGCGACCCGCGGTCTATATCGCCCGAATACTAACAGGTGCAAACTTACCCAAGCTTGGTATACGGTAGACAATCGCACACGTATCATTCATAGGAACACAATATATATATAAATATATATATATATATATATATATATATATATATATATATATATATATATATATATATATATATATATAATTAGTTTATAGTATATATAAAACTTGTGGTAATTAACGATATGGCTTGAAGACTACCAACTGTTTATCCAATTCGGTTAACAATTATTTTCTGAACTTTCTTGCGTGTTTTGTCATTTCGCAAAGTTACAGAATGTTGTTATACGTATTGCTTTGTGATATATGTATATATATGATGGACTCTCCCGTCAATGTCGACGTATGAGTGCCCCACCAGGGGCTGCCCGCGCATGTAATTCTAATTGCAAGGGTTGCACAATCCCAACAACCGCTCTCCTGAGTCGACACTGCTTGATTCCAATGGAAAGTAGTTCAAGACGAATGGAAACAATGCCGAGATAAGCAGAGAGCACGTACAGATCTAACGGGAACCGGTGTGTCAACGCGATTGTGCCGTATATATATATATATATATATATATATATATATATATATATATATATATATATATATATATATACTATTCGAATCAGGATCGACTATTGTTATAAACTTATAAAACACTGCCTCCTGTTTAGACAACACTTCTATCAAAAAAAAAAATACCGTACGAATGTGTGTGTTATATATAATCAAGAAACTTTTAGCAGTCATTTATACACAAAAGAAATTCTATACTCACATCTAATATATATATATATATATATATGTATGTATGTATATAACATTAATAATGCAATACAAACCACAAAAAAATTCATATAGGCCACTCACAAGAAAAGTCAGTCACATAAACAGACCCACTGCTAACAATGCAGAAGCATTCTATCTTTATATTTTCAGTGGCAGCCGTACTAATATATATATATATATATATATATATATATATATATATATATATATAAAATAATGTGTGCGTAAGAATAATTTAGAATGATTATGAATGTAAAGTTTTTCCTAAAAAAATGGTGCTCTCGGAAGCTGATAATTTGTATATAAACATGAAGATTTTCTTTTCTTCATAGCTTGTGCGAATGGCGTATTGTCGACAAAACAAAACCTTTTATATTTGATTGATTTTAAGGATCGCAATTTTATCCATTCGAATGAGTTTTTGTGTGTATGTTATAAGAATTAAAAAAAATAATAATAATCGGAAAGAATTGGCTTGCAGTTTCAACTGACAAAACCATTTAATATTCTTTATGACATTAAGTTTTAATTAATTTTCTGAAAATGACATTCCCAGGAAAGGGAGCGGTTAGCCCTATCGGTAAATGCATAAAAAGCGATATCGATTATCATAAATACCCCCGCAAGACTGAAGCCTTCATGATGGAATACTTTCGTTGGCTTCGCACAGTTTTTCGAATTATGCTAACATGTTTTCCTCAAAATCTATTTAAAATGGCTTTTCTCTTTTTTATAATTTGTTTAATCTATTCGTACCCAAATCTTTTTATTTTCTTCAGTTTATTACCAAAAATCTTCGTAAATACAATTTTATTTCATACTAAATATGTACTTTCAATCTGTACTTCATAGGATAAATTAAATGATTCGTTTATACTAGGTATAAATGTGGGTGTGTTATAAGGACTACTTACCAAGAAATATTTGATTGAATAATAAATTAAACTAATTGTATCCTTCCATTCTAGATTTTTACAGTAGACTTAAAACTAAGATATCAGTGTTCCCAATATACATCAGACAGTAGTTGTAATATTTCAAAGAAACTTCAATCTTTACCTGAAAACTACAGATGTTATTGAAATGTTTTTTATTCAACTGGTCATAAAACGGACGCTAATGGGTTGATATGTATAAGTAAATCGTATCTGATTTCAAACTAGTTTTCATTTTAAGTAGACGATAGCCTTTTGAAATTGAATATATCGATTCGAAAATTATAAGTATCTTGTTCTTTTAATTTAGATGAAAGAAATTTAAAAATTAAAAACTGTAATTTTCTGCGTATTCTTGTTATTGAATAATTATTTTTTTTAATTCGATAACATTAAAATCCGAACACGCATCTTTTTCAGGTATATTAAATTGTCATGTATACCATGTGTTTCTACATATATTTTTATATTAAATAACTACACACATTCTCACCTCGCTCTGTTGATACCAGTCGAGGATACGCCCTCGACAATCAGTTGCTGTCGGACTAAGTTATGGTTCTGTTCAGTCCTAGGAGGTCCACACTTCCCAGGCGTCACCTTCTCTTTTAGGAGTCAGTTGCTAATCGCCTGAGGCGGACCTACTTTTTGGAGGCAAGATTGCGCTCCTCCCAGTGCTCTGGCTTTTGAAAACCACACTTGACCTTGTGCCTAACCTCCTGGAGAGTAGATAAATAAACACACTCTCACATCACATACACCCCTCTCTCTCTCTCTCTCTCTCTCTCTCTCTCTCTCTCTCTCTCTCTCTCTCTCTCTCTTTCTCTCTATGTAATTTATATTCAAATGTTTCCTAAAGTTCAGGAGTTTATCAATACACCTTTAACGATTTGATGATACATGAAACTGTATGTATTTGTGAAAATAAGCAAACTTTTCTGTATATTGTTACGCATGGATGTACGTAATTGTTCATATTGCGCAGTTTGAATATAAACTTATACACCAGATGCGTATGTGGAGGGGGGGGGGTAAATTCAGAGGCTGATAATCCGACAGAATGTATAGGAGGAAAATGGAAATAAGCACAAAGACAACTTTAAACAAACCTATTAATATTTCGCCTCAAATCGGGCTTCATCAAGAATGAATGAATTAACAGTAAAAGGGACCATAACATTGATTGGGAAGGAATCAGTACTTAACGGTGGCACTGTTTTCGTATTCTTTCTGGAAGTATCCCCCTATCCACCTAGACATTATAACTTAGCAAATACCAAAAGCTATCTCATCTTCATCGACATAAAAATCCATAACAAATTATTTATTATACTTAAAAAATATTTAAAAAAAAAAAAAAACAATATAAAAGATCAAATTGAATTGGTCAATTTTGGAGAAACGTATCTGACCAATCTCCTTGTGCAAAGACTAAATATCCTTTTAAAATCTAATAGCATATCAAGTTAACTATACTAAATAATTAAATAGTTAATAGTTATACTAAATAATCATTTAGTTAATAATACTAAATAATAGTTAATAATACTAACTAATTTTCGGTAATTTTGTTGTATCACTCCCGTCTCGAAATCGAATGGTTTTATTCGTTTTCCGAGTGCACTGAAAACGATTTAAAAGTCCTCCCTTAAACCTAAGTTCAGGTGGTAAAGCCCTCTCCCCCAAGAAAACCTTCCTTTTAACTCTACCCCTAACCTAAAGTCCGGGTGGCCAGCCCTCCCAATCTATCAAACAACAACAAAAAGAAAACCCGATTGCAGACGGGAGTGATTCTATATAATTTCTTAAATTGTCTTTTTTTTTCTGTAAGTTTTTATTCTCAATCTATAAACTCTTAAATGTGGAAGCTGCTCCCCTTCCTGGTCTCCCTGGAATGAAGACTCGCCTTTTTACTAGTTATAATATAGATATTAAAAGGTGTATTAT
This sequence comes from Sepiola atlantica, assembly GCA_963556195.1. Classification (NCBI taxonomy): domain Eukaryota; kingdom Metazoa; phylum Mollusca; class Cephalopoda; order Sepiida; family Sepiolidae; genus Sepiola; species Sepiola atlantica. Next base: position 31,631,511 of record OY744527.1, on the reverse strand, counting down.
TAAAGTCTTGTTGTCTCAACCAACAAGTAATAGAGAAACACAAAGTACATTTTAAATTCAGTTTATCTACTTCAAAAACGGTAAATACAGGGGGGGGGGCAAGAAGTCACTGACAGATGTTTTTTTACTATAATAGATTATTTATTTTTGATGGTGCCTTAATGAAATTTTAAAATGAGATGACGAAGATAATATGACGATCACTGTTGATCTAATTAGAGAATATTAATAATAATCGACTGTATAATCTTGTATGATCTTTTTCTTAACCACAAATCAATTATTAAAAATAACTTTTACAACAAACGCGCTCGAGTAGAATTTAAAAAAAGTTTAAACTTTTCAAAAATAAAAATATAAATGACTAGGTTTCCAAATTTTTTTAGATGAAGATAGATAATTTTATTTTTTGGATTATTCAGACTATTGTCCTCATCGTGAGTGTTATTCTCACAACGTTTCGGCCGATGTAACCTCCGACCGCCTTCAGGTGCACCTTGTTGGACTTGTGAATCTTTTTGTCAATCTCTGGAATCTCTACGGAATTTGAAACGGAACCCTTTATTTAATCCACGAGTATAGCTTGCTTGCTTTTCTGTCAGCCATGACCGGGTAGAAGTCTTAATCATTCATTCATTGTATTCCTAGTATCGCCCGAACTGGGGATTGAACCTTCAACTTCCAGTAGACTGTCACTTAGAAATAATCATTACTTATCATTTATATCCGTTAGGTCCTTGCGAGCTGTATATCACACCCTCCCATTTTTTTTAAATTTAAATATTTCATATTTGCATTGAATTGGATACATAGTCTTTATACACACATGAAGCTAACTTCTTGAATTTTTATTTTTTAAGACCTCTTTAATCTTAAAGTTTAGACATTTTCTAGAATCAAAATCAAGTAATGGATTTTGATTAAAATTGAAATAAGGCTTCTAGACATAAGGTTTAGTATAATGGTCCTATTTGTTTCTCGTAATAACAGTTAGTATTATTATTATTATTATTATTATTATTATTATTATTATAGCGTGGGGACTGCGTAGTGTCAAACATAACAAATATGAGATGATTATTGATCTGGCTGTAACCTGATGCCATACAAATCCATAATTTAACGTTCTTCAGGCACAAAATACCTGTTTTCTCTCTGAACATGGGGCGCGAAACTGTCGGTTTCTATGCACTGTTGACTGTGTGCATTCTTTAAACTTATATTGTCTATTCACATTGAAGAAAGCTGACCTTATAAATTATATATATATATATATATATATAAATATATATATACCATTTTATAATTTATAAGTTCAGCTTTCTTCAATGTGAATAGACAATATAAGTTCAAAGAATGCACACAATATATATATATATATATATATATATATATATATATATTGTATAACTTTTTTGTATATACTAATATAATATAAACATATATTAAGTGTATATTTTTGTTCCAGTATTTATTTCAACAGTGTTTAATATGAGTAGAGCTTAAAAGTAGTATAACATATACTTATCGTAAGTAAGCTACACAGAAACGCCTTGGCCTGAGATCAAAGTGTAGTATCTGTTCTGATGAATACTAAACCCCTTAGACCTATACCTTATTTACCTTCGGGCCTTGATTCCGCCGATCTTAGGGGTTTTCCTGTGCAGTTCTAGGAGGTCCAACCTCCCAGGCTTTGCCTTCTCACCCTTTGAGAAGGGGTTAGGTTATTGCTAATCACCTGAGGCGCCCCTACCTGGGAATTCCGATGGAATTTTCTAGACATTTTTTGTAGGCCACAGTGCTCTTCCTCTAGGGCGACGGCTTTTCGATCCCACTCTCCGACCTTGTGTCACATTTTACGGCTGTTGGAGGGAGATCAAAAAAATGCCTGATCCCTAAAAAAAAACTTAAACTTTTTTGAGAAGCTTACTTTCCATAAGTATATTCAATACTGTGTGTGTGTGTGTGTGTGTGTGTGTACGTTATTCAGTCTTTACTTCAGCCTTTGTAGCAACATAGTTGGGTTTTTTTAATACCCCCATGCAATCTGCGAGCGAATGATTAAGTGTTTCATTTGCGCTGATCATGATGACCTTACTTTTACGATCCTTAATAACAATTAAAACATTGAATAGAGTCCAGTGTTATAATACAGCTAACGATGCGATATGGATGAACATCCAGAAAGAAAGCTGAAAAACTAGTTGTAAAAAACATCACGTGGTGTATACGTATATTTCTTAAGTGATAGATTCAAAGCATGTATGAACATAATGCATGCATATTTTAATATACACACACCTATACATACTATTTTAATATACACACACATATATATATACTATTTAAATATACACACACACATACATACTATGTTAATATACACACACCTATACATACTATGTTAATATACACACACATATACATACTATTTTAATATACACACACATATACATACTATTTTAATATACACACACATATATATACTATTTTAATATACACACACACATATACATACTATTTTAATATACGCACACATATACAAACTATTTTAATATACACCCACATATACATACTATTTTAATATGCACACACATATACATACTATTTTAATATACACACACATATACATACTATTTTAATATACACACATATACATACTATTTTAATATACACACACATATACATACTATTTTAATATACACACACATATACATACTATTTTAATATACAGACACATATATACATACTATTTTAATATACACACACATATACATACTATTTAAATATGAAGAGAAACTGACAACATTATCCCAGTTATAATAGGAGCTAAAGGCCTCATGAAGAAACATTTCAAAAAGTATCTGGAAAGTATTCTCGGGAAACCAAGTGCAAAAGAAATCCAAATAATTGCACTAAAGATAACGGCCAAAATCCTTAAAAGAGCACACGGTTGGAGCCTCTAAATAGCAGGTGATAGTCTGGCATTTGGAAGAATGCCCTGTCCCTATGCTAACGAAAACAGACATAAGAACATTTTAATATACACACACATATACATACTATTTTAATATGCACACACATATACATACTATTTTCATGCCAAAAAATACAACTATTAACGTATATTAGTAAAAGCACACCTGGTGAAGTGGATGTAGACCCCGTGGGATTTCAGTTTTAAATCCCAAAATAACATTTTTATTCTTATATTTTAATTTATACGCACTAGTGATATATATACTTCGGGATTATTGGAGTTTATAAACTAAAATAATTTTTTCAATTCTCATAAGGGTAAGAATCGCATATATATAGAAGATATATATATATATTTTTTTTTTTAAATATATTATTTCAAATCTATTAGTTGTGTAAATACTACAGTTAATATAAGCTCAATAATTAATACGTTATATAAATTCAAGCTTTCATTTATTATCAGGGTAATATCTAATATATTCAAGAGAATTTTAAATACTTAACCATGTTCCGAAAAGAAATATTCTAACACGTGGAATATTATATATATATATATATATATATATATATATATATATATATATATATATATATATATATATATATATTGAAAAGGAAAACCAAAAATATTATACATGTATTCATCAACGTTTTTCAAGAATTCCTCAGGATGATTGGTCTGAAGAAATAACACCAATCATCCTGAAGAAGTCTTGAAAAAGACGAAACGTTGATAAATACATAAATACTATTTTTGGTTTTCTTTTTTCATTTTCCATTACGTTGGAATATTTTTCCATTTGTTTTAACATAATTATATATATATATATATATATATATATATATATATATATAAGTTAAAGGTATTATTCAGTAATAAAGTTGGTATATAACCGATCTGTTAGTGATCAATACTATTCTTTTTTCACTGAAGAGAAAATATATTTGTTGGTAAAAACGTTGTCATTAACAATAAAAAAATTATTTTTTCTACATGCAGTGTAATTTTTTTCATAGCAGTTTAGTAATCCATTCTATAAATACTTACTGTGTTTAATAGAGATCAATAACAATTAGTTATTTATCTATTTAGTATACATTTGTATTCAAACAAATATTTTTCGCTACACACGTGCCTACATGTTTCAGCTACGTTCTTGTTTAGGCCGTGCCTACTCTGACCAAATTGCCAACTTGGCCCGAAGAGGCTCAGCTTAAATAAGGCTGTAGCTGAAACAGCTGCACATATTTAGCCAAAAATGTTTATATAATAACATGGCGTTCTCGTCTTTTTTTTAATTCTCTTCTTTTCTCAAGCTTTTTTTGTCCATTTAGTTATTGTCACCTGAATGGGATACGACGAAGAATCGAACGTGTTACTGATAATTATGGAGCATACTTAATAGAAAAATTGAAAAAATAAAAAAGGTATAACCAAGAAGTAGAATTCTCTTATGTTTAACAATGTTTGCTTGAATGAAAGAATGCTGTCTAAATACACACATACTATATATATATATATATATATATATATATATATATATATATATATATATATATATATATATATAAAATCACGACTATGAGATAACTCACATATGAACATAAAAATAATCAGTTGTTGATCAAGAACGCTTTAATGTGAAATTCCTAGTTTCAATGGAATTTGATTCTTTTTACACACACACACACACACATACACATATATATGTATATATATGTATATATTTATATACATACATACATATATAGTGAAAACCAAATATATTCATGCATTCATCGACCTTTCGTCTTTATTTGAAGACTTCTTCGGGATAATTGATTTGTAGAAATAACACAGAAGTACACTTAACTTAATTTTTTCCACTTCTACCATCTATTTCAGCTCATAATTTATATTTTCATAAGCGACCTCTTGGGCTTATTTCCCCCTACTGCTACTTTACGTCACAAACAGATATAACCTTTTCAGATATTTGTACTTTTGTGTTATTTCTTCAATCGATAATCCTGAGGAAGTCTGGAAATAAACACGAAACGAAATAATATTTTGGCTTCAATTGTTTTCATTAAGTTGGAATATTATTTCCATTTTTGTTATCATATATTTATTAGTATTATTAGTATTATTATTATTTCGTGTATCGACATAATATTATAAGGGGATATAATATTATGTATAGATGTTCAATAGTTATTTCAACGGTGAGTAGAGCTTGGTAATAAATATGCACACATTATGTACGACAACCAATGCACTAGTGTTTAAGATATTATCTCTGTCGTCTGTCAGGATATTTTGTCCACATCCATTTTTAATCGGTCATTTCCACTGATGACTATCTAATCAAGTCTAACTCTGAAAAAAAGAATAAAATTGATAATTTTCTAAGATACATTCCTCTCTTACCTTTTAAAATGGTTGCAACACACGCTGTGCATGATAACATATATTAACATAGGTAAACATATATGATAACATATATTAACATAGGTAGCTCTCCGGAGTTTTTCCTCGCTCAAAACTGATAACGCAGGCTGAAAAGTTCAGCTTCGATAATCAGTGTCCCGTTTTTAATTTAAATAATTAAAAACGAACATATTTTATCGTTTGTATTTTCTGTTCGCGAGTAAAAAAATGTAAAATTAAATATTTCATTCTTTTGTCATATTTGAATTATTCGAACTATCACAACGTATCGGCCGATGTAAACTCTTTAGGTGCGTCTTGTCGAACTTTGTAATCTGTTCTTAATTTCGAACGGAACCGCTTATCTAATTCACGCGGGTATTAATTTACTCCTCTCCAGGAGTTAGGAACAAGGCCAGTTTTTATCTTACTCCCACAAGTGCTGTCGTTCCGCCAGTAATTGATGTGTATTCTAGTATCGCCCGTATTGAGGATTGAACCTTTAACCTCCAGAAGACTGTCACTTAGAACTGATTATTACTTAGAACTTTTAAAGATTCCAGTCTTGGATCGACCGAAGAATTATTGGAATAACATCCAAAATGGAAACAGTAGTATTAATAATCTAAATAATCCTCACAATTATTATCGAAAACAATTCCGAATCATAATAGTTTACTTATTTGTTTAAAATCAAAATCAAATTAATTTTAACCGAATATAATTAAATAAAACTTTAATATTTTAACGTATATCGAGGTATTTCTGAGACTTTGAAAAATGTATTGCTTTAACTTGAATATGCAATTGGAAGAAGTCGAGTAACGTTTTTTAAATACAGGAAAATTATTAAATTTCTTAATCAAAATAATTAGACAAAATCCGTTGCAATATAAAGTGTTTTTGTACGCGAAAAAGTACCAAAAGAAATACTTAAATTATTGTAATTATTTGAAATATTTTAATTACGCCAAATATTTCTTGTATTTTAGGCAAACTGGCAATTTTATTTGTTATTTCCAATTCCCTTTGAAATAATTTGTCCCTTTTGAAAAGTGGATATAAAAAGATGTTCAGGGTTGGTTTACAGGCGATCCCACTTACTTGCTTCCTCACGAGGGCAGAGTTCGACACAAGGTGTGTTTTTAATGTGGGGAACTTCGATCTACCCAAAAAGGGGCACTCTAGATTGGAAGAAAAATTTAAATTGTCTCAGTCTAGGAAGACCTTTTTTTACTGACCGAGGACAGAAAAGATAAAGTGTAGCATCAGAACAGATACCACACCTTGCTCCCAGCCAAATGTATGATATATATATATATATATTATACTAGTTGTTTCTATCCGGCGTTACCCCTGATGTAGTGAAGTAATCTTAGTTTTTAATTTCTATTTGTATGCGCATTTTCAAACCTTGGTTACTCCTAGTGACCTTGACACGCCTGTCCTGTGCAGTTCTAGGAGGTCCACTCTCCCAGGCTTTGCCTCCCCTCTTTGGCGAGGAGTAAGTTTATTGCTTACTGTCTGAGGCGCCCCTACCGGGGAATGCCGACGGGGCTGCCCAGGCAATTTTTAAATGGCCAGAGTGCTCACCTCTCGAGCGCTGGCTTTTCAAACCCCACTTTCTCGGCCCGATCTTGGGTCACATCTTACTTGTGGGAGTAAGATAAAACTGGCCTTGTGCCTAACTCCTGGGGAGGAGTAAATAAAACTCTTAGTGACCTTGGCCTTTTGGCTAAGATCAAAGTGTAGTATCTGTTCCGATGGATACTGCACCCCATAGACTGGTATTGTCTTGGCCTTCGGGGCTTGATTTACGCCGGTCTATGGGTCTGTTCTGTGCAGTTCTAGGAGGTCCACTCTTCCAGGCTTCGCCTCTCCTCTTTGGGGAGGAGTAAGTTTATTGCTTACTGTCTGAGGCGCCTCTACCGGGGAATGCCGACGGGGCTGCCCAGCCAATTTTTAAACCCCACTTTCCCGACCCGACCTTGCGTCACATCTTACTTGTGGGAGTAAGATAAAAACTGGCCTTGTGCCTAACTCCTGGAGATGAGTAAATCAATACTCCTATTGAATACTTATTTTTATTTTTAGGTGACTTTTAAAAATGGGCCGGACCAAATAATTTGATATATAAATTGTAACGAAGTGCATAATTATATTGCCAATAACATGATACAAAAATAACAAATTAAAGAAAATTTGATTGGTCAGCTTAAATGCTATTTGGGTCTGACTTTGAAAATCTGACAAGATAACTTTATTGATTTATATATATATATATATATATATATATATGAGTTAGTAATGTGTGTATTTTATCGCTTATGATTTTATCGTAGACCGATTATACATATGTAGGATATTGTATACATATATTATCGCATGTTCCGGTATTTGTTCGACATTGTTCAACCCTGTAATTTAAACCTGGTGAGATCTTAGAATCAAAATGCAAATATTTTGGTTTTGCTATGAAGATTTTAAATTATTTTTGCTCTTTATTTGTATAACATAAAAAGGTATTGAATGTTATAAATAATATTTCTAATACTGATACCTAGCCAACAGTTTCTATTCAAATAAGTTTAATTCAACTAAATAGACAACTTTTCCAATCCGGACTGCTCGTTTTCCGATAGCTTGATTTTTGTTCCTACATTAAAATCCGACCTTGTGTCTAACTTGGCTTTCGTGCGAAGGCAAGGAAATAGGGACAACCTTTTGCCTATAAGTCGTTTTTTTTGTGTTTTTTTTTTTAATTGTTCAATTTTTCTCATATCGGTTTGTATCTGAATGTAATTATTTCGATGCACAACTAAAATATTTAAAAACCGAGTATTTGTTAGTCTACTTCGAAGCATCATATTGAAGATGGTTCTAGGTGGAAGCCACCAAACTTCAGCATTAGTCGATGTAACCCGAGAGAATATTACGGTTTAATTTTATTTTTCTATTTTCTATTTTTTATTTTTTATTTTTCTATTTTTTTATCTTTTTGTTTTACTGGGGATTGGGCATCTTACCGGATGGAAGACATTCACCTGCTATTTCAGACACTCCAGCCGAGAGATGTTTTAAAGATTCTAACCGTCGCTTTAAGTGCAATTGTTTGTATCTCCCTTGAACTTGGTACACCGGGTATATTTGCCAGGTAGTTTTTGAAATTCTTTTTCATTAGTCTTGTTGCTCCTATAATTACTGAAATGATGGAGATCTTCCTAAGATTCCAGTTTCTTTTCATGTCGTATATAGGATCTTGGTATTTCGTAATCTTTTCCCTTTCAGTTCTGTTTAATCCTGCGTCATTAGGGGCACTGACTTCAACTAGGGTTGCTACTTTCTCCCTTTTTGTCTCATATCACGATGTCAGGTTCATGTGTGATGACAGAATTTAGTCTGAAACGATGTTAGTACAGTTTTAGCGAAATCTATTTTAATAGATCGATAATTATTATTGAATAGAATCAAACTGTAAACCGATGTTATTTAGAGAACACAATTGTATAATTATCTAACACAAATCCATTTTTTTGACATTAAGATACAAAAACGTACTGTTGCATTTCTGTGCACATTACCCGGTAAGTTTGTTTATGTGTGTAATATATATATATATATATATATATATAAGTTTCAAAAATGTAATCATCTGAATTGGATGTTTGACAATACCACAAGGTTGAAATAAATTATTGCATCGATGATTATGTAATTTCGTGTAACTATATTTTATTATATATATATGGGGTAAGGTACACGATAAGTCATGAAAATGAAATGCCGTGGTAGACAAAATGTGTGAAAAATGATTGAATCCCGTTTAAGTGCGTTTGGATTTACTTGTAATTTTGAACACTTTCTCCACACTGCTCCTACGCAAAGAGTTTTTTTCACGTTCTACAATTCATCGGACTTCCTTTCAACGGAAATTTACCACCCGGACAAACTGCATATCTTTTCTACGGAACTTTTCTTTTCTTTTCATTCACTGCGTTTTTTTAATAATAACTTTTTTAATAATAATTTTCATATTTTTACAAATATTTGAACTTTGGTTTTTTCGATAGCCAACTTATCTATCTGTATTTCTCCTCTGATGATAAGATCTCGATCTTTGAAAAGCCTTGGCTTAAGGAAAGAATAATAAACACTAGTTTATTACTGAATACACCTTGCATTGAACAATTGAAATTTGAAATAAATTTGGACAATCGTCGCATATTTATCACTCTTTTTTCTTCTATCTCTACAATTGCTCTATCTCGTATATTGAGCCAATCCTCTTCACAATAGGTTCCATCTACTAAACAATTTACTTTGGTTTATATTTAATCCTATATATATATATATAAGTTCAAATATATTAAGCATGAACTTAAAACCAATTTTTTTTTCAAAAGTGCTCAATACAAATAAGAGTTTTATAAGAAAAATTAGAACAAATATTAGAAATAGTCAACACGGATCCACCAACGTTTCGACGTTTACACGGTCCGTTCAGGATCCTTCACTTCAGAGTCCTGAACGAGACGTGTAAACGTCGGAACGTTGGTTGATCCACGTAGATTATTCATAATGTTTAATTAATTTTACTTATATCCTCATAAGAATCTTTTCTGAACTATATAGAATAATTGTTTTTCATATTGTACCTACCCGGCGTGATGCCTAGGAGTAAAAAACAACATACCTTTAGTTTAATTGAGCCGTTTTCTTCAAAATGGTTTTGAAACTTAGATTAAATTCTTACGGTAGCTTTTAGTCATTAAATTATTAATTAAACCAAAGTGTTAAAATTCTGCAACTAATTGTGTTAAAATAATGCTTTAATCTCTATCTATAAAATCATTGGATATAAATGGCTTTCAAAACTTTGAATAAATGAGTTTAAGTCAGTTTAAATATTTTCCTATTCGACAGTATAAATAGTTAAAAAAAATGTTTCAAATGTTTCAGTCAATCATTTTATTTTTTCAACTGTTAACATAATAAAATAGCCGCTTCGCCTACGTAGAAACCTAGGTGCATTGTGGTAGATTTGATTTTGTCATTAAGCTATATTTTTCAATATTACCTTTTGTAAATTTCAATTTAGTTGTACAGTACTGTATTTTGATTTCAATAAATATTCGATTATTATTATTAAATGGCAAAAGTTAACTGAACGCAAATATATTATAAATGTATATATATATATATATTAAAAATGTGTATATATATATTATCAATGTATATATATATATATATATATATATCAATGTATATATATATATACATATATATATCAATGTATATATATATATATATATTATCAATGTATATATATATATATATATATATTATCAATGTATATATATATATATATATATATTATCAATGTATATATATATATATATATATATTATCAATGTATATATATATATATATATATATTATCAATGTATATATATATATATATATATTATCAATGTATATATATATATATATTATCAATGTATATATATATATATTATCAATGTATATATATATATATATTATCAATGTATATATATATATATTATCAATGTATATATATATATATTATCAATGTATATATATATATATATATTATCAATGTATATATATATATATATATTATCAATGTATATATAAATATATATTATCAATGTATATATATATTATCAATATATATATATATATTATCAATATATATATATATATATCATTAATGTATATATATATATTATCAATGTATATATATATTATCAATATATATATATATATTATCAATATATATATATATATATCATTAATGTATATATATATATTATAAATGTATATATATATATTATAAATGTATATATATATTATACATGTATATATATATATATTATGAATGCATATATATATATTATAAATGTGTATATATATATATATTATAAATGTGTATATATATATATATTATAAATGTATATATATATTATAAATGTATATATATATATCTATTATAAATGTATATATATATTATAAATGTGTATATATATATCTATTATAAATGTATATATATATATATTTATCTATATATATATTTATATATATATATATATTTTAAATGTATATATATTTATATATATATATTATAAATGTATATCTATATATATATTATAAATATGTATATTATAAATGTATATCTATATATATATTATAAATATGTATATTATAAATGTATATCTATATATATATTATAAATATGTATATTATAAATGTGTATATATATTATAAGTGTACATATATATTACAAATGTATATATATTATAAATGTATATATATTATAAATGTATATATATTATAAATGTATATATATTATAAATTATATATATATATTATAAATGTATATATATATATTATAAATGTATATATATATATATATTTTATAAATGTATATATATATATTTAATAAATGTATATATATATATTTTATAAATGTATATATATATATATTTTATAAATGTATATATATATTATAAATGTATGTATATATATATTATAAATGTATGTATATATGTATATATATATATTATAAATGCATGTATATATATATTATAAATGTATGTATATATATATTATAAATGTATGTATATATATATATATTATAAATGTATGTATATATATATATATTATAAATGTATGTATATATATATATATTATAAATGTATGTATATATATATATTATAAATGTATGTATATATATATATATTATAAATGTATGTATATATATATATATTATAAATGTATGTATATATATATATATATTATAAATGTATGTATATATATATATTATAGTTGTATGTATATATATATCTTAAATGTATGTATATATATAATATAAATGTATAAATGTATGTATATATATATATATTATAAATGTATGTATATATATATATATTATAAATGTATGTATGTATATATATATATATATATATTATAAAGGTATGTATATATATATATTATAAATGTATGTATATATATATATTATAAATGTATGTATATATATATTATAAATGTATGTATATATATGTATATATATTATAAATGTATATATATTATAAATGTATGTATATAGATATTATAAATATATATATATTATAAATGTATGTATATATATATATATTGTAAATGTGTGTATGTATACAGATATTATAAATATATATATATTATAAATGTATGTATATATATATATATATATATATATATATATATATATATATATATTGTAAATGTATGTGTGTGTATATATATATATTATAAATGTGCGGGGGTGTGTATATGTATATTGTAAATGTATGTGTGTGTATATATATATATATTATAAATGTGTGGGGGTGTGTATATGTATATTATAAATGTGTGGGGGTGTGTATATATATATTGTAAATGTGTGTGGGTGTGTGTATATATATATTATAAATGTGTGTGTGAATATATATATATATATTTTAAATGTGTGTATATATATATATATATTATAAATGTGTGTATATATATATATATATTTTATAAATGTGTATATATATTATACGTGTATATATATAAATATATATTTTATAAATGTGTATATATATTTTACGTGTATATATATAAATATATACATATATATATTAAATGTGTATATATATTATACGTGTATATATATAAATATATATATATATTAAATGTTTATATATATTATACGTGTATATATATAAATATATATATATATTAAATGTTTATATATATTATACGTGTATATATATAAATATATATATATATTAAATGTTTATATATATTATACGTGTATATATATAAATATGTATATATATTATATGTGTATATATATATAAATATATATATATTATATGTGTATATATATATAAATATATATATATTATATGTGTATATATATAAATATATATATATATATGTGTATATAAATATATCTGTATTATATGTGTATACATATATATATTATATGTATATATATATATTATATATATATATATATATATATATATATAAATATATATATATATATATATATAAATATATATATATATATGTATATAAATATATATATATATTATATGTGTATATATATATATATTATATGTGTATATAGATATAAATATGTATATATATATATTATATGTGTATATAGATATAAATATATATATATATATATTATATGTGTATATAGATATAAATATATATATATATATTATATGTGTATATAGATATAAATATATATATATATATTATATGTCTATATAGATATAAATATATATATATATATATTATATGTGTATATAGATATAAATATATATATATATATTATATGTGTATATAGATATAAATATATATATATATATTATATGTGTATATAGATATAAATATAGATATATATTATGTGTATATAGATATAAATATATATATATATATTATATGTGTATATAGATATAAATATATATATATATTATATGTGTATATAGATATAAATATATATATATCTATTATATGTGTATATAGACATAAATATATATATATATATATATATATATATTATGTGTATATATATAAATATATATGTATATATATAAATATATATATAAATATATATGTATATATTATGTATATATAGATATAAATATATATGTATATATTATGTGTGTATATATATATATAAATATATATATTATATGTGTATATATATAAATATATATATATTATATGTGTATATATATAAATATATATATATTATGTGTTTGTATATATATAAATATATATATTATGTGTTTGTATATAAATATATATATATATTATATGTGTGTATATATATATAAATATATATATTATATGTGTGTATATATATATAAATATATATATTATATGTGTATATATATATATATATCAATATATATATATTATATGTGTATATATATATATATATATCAATATATATATTATATGTGTATATAAATATATATATATATATTTTATGTGTATATATATATAAATATATATATATTATATGTGTTTATATATATATATTATATGTGTATATATATATTATATGTGTGTATATATATATTATATGTGTGTGTATATATATATTATATGTGTGTATATATATATTATATGTGTGTATATATATATATTATATGTGTATATATATATTATATGTGTGTATATATATATTATATGTGTGTATATATATATATATTATATGTGTGTATATATATATATATTATGTGTGTATATATATATATATTATATGTGTATATATATATATATTATATGTGTGTATGTATATATATATATATATTATATGTGTGTATGTATATATATATATATATATATATATATATATATGTATATATATATATAATATATATATTATATATATATATTATGTGTGTTTATATATATATTATAAATGTGTGTGTATATATATATATATATTATAAATGTATATATATATATTAGGAATGTATATATATATATATATATATATATATATATATATATATATATATATATATATTAGGAATGTATATACACACACGTGGAATGATCTCATAATTAAAAGAAATTAATACTTGAAATACGTATTTTGTATGAATGAAACAACACTTTCCGAAATATTACAGCCGAGTGTACACCAGTACCGGCGGGGCACTTATGAAAGTGGGTGCTCTCCTAAAAACTGCGGGGGGGGGGGGCTTGGTTAAACACATGCATATATAACTTCATTATTGATGACCGTAAAGTGGGGGGGGGGCAAGTAAAAAATTGCGGGGACTGAGTTCCCCTGACCCCCCCCCCCTCCCCCCACGGTGCCGCCGTCTATGTACACTCTCCGCTTAAATTGGTGGGATAAATTATGATTCGCTAATGTTCGCATTTATATTCATATAAAATCAGAATTTCGTCAAATTTAATTTTTCATACATAAATTATCACCTATCGTTGACTATTTATTTTGAGTGAAGGATTTCTTTCCGTGTTTATTTCATGTGGCCTGGATTGTCTGAGTCGCTATTTACTTTCTTGCTGACCCTCACCGCTTGAAATTGTATCGTCCGAGAACCTAAAAAAAAACATTTTTATTCGCTAACCTTTACGTGACAAGATGGATTCATATTTATATACAAATAAATAAATCGACATTGGTCTGTATTATATATTGGAGGATGGTTTAAATTAAGTCAAATTAATCTGATGCAATTATTTAGACCCTTTATTTAGTCTCTTGACATTTTGTTACAATTAATAAAATAATCCCGGCCATTCATTTAAATAAGACCTGGGTTATTAATTTTTCCAACCCACCAAGACGTGACGAAATATGTTTGTTCTTCCTTTTTCCTTTTTTTTCCCCCCTAAGCGACAATTGAATTTAAAGAGATTGTTCATCTCTTTTTATTTAAGGATGGGGGAGGAAGAAGGTTGCCGAAAACCCTGCGTACGGTGATTTGTACCAACAATGGCCAGGAAAATGAATTTTATACATTGCCGAACTAATAAATAAATAAAATAATTTTAAAAAAATTGAATCAAATAAATAAATGAAATAATGAAAAAATTTAAAAAAATGGAATTAAATCAATAAATGAAATAATCAAAATAAAAAAATTGAATTAAATCAATAAATTAAATAATCAAAATAAAAAAATTGAATTAAATCAATAAATGAAATAATCAAAATATAAAAAAATTGTATTAAATATAAATAAATGACATAGAAAGGTGAACACGAATTAAAAGAGGTGATGAAATTGATTCTTGACATCGATTGCAACTTCGGCATTTTTTTTTCATTTTTTTCCACGTTTCTTATTACTTGAATAATGATAAAATGCTTCCCAATAAAAAAGAAACGAAAGAGTTGCCCCACCCCCTCAAACCAATAAATAAAAATGGCAACGTTTATCCAGTTTTATTTGCCATTTTACGTTTCGCAGAGAAGCGCCAAACGCACACACAAGATTCGTTTTTTTAAATAATTATTTTCACGTCACAAACGCATCAAATATTTTCAGATATTGTACTTGTATGTTATTTCTTTAAATCAATCATCGTGAGGAAGTCTTGAAATAAAGACGAAACGTTGATGAATATATAAATAATTTTGGTGTTTTCCTTTTTCATTTTCCACAAGTGTGTGTGCGTGTGTGTCTGTAAAAAAGTGTTATGTTAATCAACCGGAAATATTTTTGATTTATTACTTAAATCTGATTATTAACCAACGCCTTTATCCGTTGCGCCACCAATAACACGCGGAAAGTCTTCTGGGTGTGTGGCGGTTGAAAATGCAACTACCAGATTGTTCCTGTCCGTCATCCGTGACAAAGTAGAAGTGTCAATTATTATTGCCTATCGTGAGGATTGAACCTTCAACCCCTGAAGAGTGTCCGCATGGATCAAATAAAATCCAATGTTATCCGCATTCCCTCAGTCCGAATGGTGCTCTTTCCATTTTCTCGGACTCTACGTTTTTTTTTTTTCGGGGTTGGGTGTTCAACATATATATTTTTTGTTTTTGTTTTTTTTAACGCACTGGGAGCTTCTAACAAGAGTTGTCACCAGTGATCGCTCCCTGACAGAACAAACAGACAAAACAGGTGCTGTTCATTGAAATTCAAGTGACAACAAATCTCCCCAGTACTCTCCGCTTTTTTCGATTACATTTGAAAATCACTTTGTGTTCTCACAGAAGTCGTTTACCATTGATTTCACACACAGATAACAGCTGTTAGCTTTCTCTTTAATTTGAGTGACGATAAGCCTCCTCGGGATTTCAGTACTCCCAGTGCCCTTCCGGTTGAGGTCTTTATAGACTTATCTCTATCCTCGGTCTTTCCATCCTCCCAAACCCTTTACTATCATTTTATTGTTACCAACATATGCTGGGTACACCGCTCTATTCTGTAAATTATTATTTATTATTAAATTGGATAACTTTCGCAAGAAAAAAAACAGATTCCTTTCGCAAATTATCCTAGTTTTTGGTTGCAATTACTTTGTTTATTTTTGCGTTAACTTAAACGTAATGTAATATTAAAAATACAAAAACGTAATTTAATAACTATTAAAAATAAAAAAAAACGTAATTTAATAACTATTAAAAATAAAAAAAAACATAATTTAATAACTATTAAAAATACAAAAACATAATTTAATAACTATTAAAAATAAAAAAATAAGCTACGGCGTTTCATGTTCGTACGTTATCACCTTTCAGGAACATTCAAAAATATGAAATCGTCCGATTAGCAAAAGATATGGTGTTTGGTGATTAATCTGATGTCGCTTACGACTTGACAAATTTTCAAATGAATTGTTCCAAAATCTCATGAGATCGTCCTGTTGACTAAAACAGTCCACGTTTATATAAGTACATTTCCAAAAGTGACATTTGTTTTATTGATTTCAAGAATATTTAGCTGACAATTATTTTTACGGTAATAAGGCAAACTATTATTTTACAAAGAATTAAATTGCCACACTTATTCATAAGACCTTTTGTTTAATTTATTTAAAGAATATTTAGCCGACAATTATTTTTATGGAAGAAGTAAATTATTTTATAGTATTGACCCTGATAGATATTTATTTCAAATGGAAAATTATTATTAAAACTAAATTATAGAGATTGATGTAGAAAGCAACGTGGAATTTCCATGAAACCTCTGCTGTTGCACACAATACCACAGGGCTGCTACCCAATTAACTACAACATGGTCGTTTTCAATTCTAATGTTAGCAAATTCTTGTTGAGCCGTCAATTATCAAATTCTGCCCATTCATAACCATCGTTACCGTCCACCTTACAAGCTCATTAATCATTATCCTCGAGTCGTTTTGGGCCTTGATAAGCGGTGACTCATTAGAACAAAAAAAGTCCATGTCGATATTAATAAAATTATGAAATTTATGCATCCGGAGGACGCATAGATTTCATAGTTATTATTATAAGGTATACTTTTCTGGGTTACTCAACGTTAACCCGTTCAGTTTGCAACTTTTGATTTTGTGGTCTTTTATTTCGTCTCTGGCGTTGGTTTGAAAGTTGCGTGTCGCACTTAATGAGTGCCCCACTACATTTCTATAAACATCGCACGGGGGTCTATATGCTCTATGGGTGGAAAAAAGAGCGGCACGAAGAGGCCTTTCTCGTCCCCCTTATTCAGTTTTCATTTCACTGACTGAAGTCGGGACAATAGACCTCCCCTCGAGACTCAAGTGGCTACGATAGTACAACAATTAGCAGGGTGGGTGTGCTCGCGCACATGTGGCTACGGTTACCTGCTGAACAAAAAAAAGAGAAGTGTAATAGTCGGTACGTTGCTCAACCAACGAATGCAACGCCTTAGCACCCCCCCCCCACTCTCTCTCTCTCTCTCTCTCTCTGTCCCTTTCGTTAGTTTCGGTCAGCGTTCCATCCTCAAGCCACAGTCTGTGACCCTCTGACCTTTGTTTTTTTTTTCGTTTTGTTTTAGTCGAAATACCCATATGGGTGTACAGAAACTGTTTTGTTTTATTAGCGTGGAGGCTATAGAGTGCGGGCACGGAAGAAGAAATTACACCGGATATGTTTGGTGTGGGACAGAACATGGACTCCCTTCGGACAATGAAAGTACTTGGTTCCTGACAACAAGACGAGGGCGATTTCGGATCAGATTTCCAAAAACGCCAACTGAACAGAAGAATATGTACGAACAACCAGAACCCTTTAAGAAATGGTTTGAGAACACTCACCCACTCACTCACTCACTCACTCACTCTCTCACTCTCTCACACACAATCTAAACGAACATTACAGCTTGTTTTATTTCATGTAATAACGAGTCACTGCTTATAAAGACTAAGCGCCACTCGAGGATTAGGTTTAACGAGGTTATCAGGTGGGCGTTGAGACACCACCGTCAAGATTGGCAACGATAGTAGAAACTTGAGGAATTTTATTGACGCCTCCACAAAAAATCTCTGTGTAGAATTATTTCAGCCTTTGGCCCATGGAACTAAGGGTTTGAAATAGTCATTTTCTTAGAAAAAAAACAATTTTCAGTAACAAAAAAGCTTTAAAATGAAACCATCATATACCCACTCGTATATATATATATATATATATATATATATATATATATAAGATAGATAGATGTTAATGTGTGTACACACATACACACACACACACACATATATATATATATATATATATATATATATATATATATATGAGAAACGCACATATTTATACATGTATATATGTGTGAAAAAAGACAAACGGATAAAACATTTAAATACAGAAAAAAGCATCAAGAAAGTGTAGATTTTACCGGTTTCGTTCGGATCAACGAAAGTCTTCAGAAAATATATTCATTTTTTCTAAGGACGTTCGTTGATCCGAACGAAACCGGTAAAACCTCTTGTTTCTTGATTATTTCTTTCCTGTGTTTAAATTTGTTTTATCAGTTTGTCTTTTTTCACACATTTTGGCTGTTCACAGCATTTCCTTTTTTATGATATATCGTGCATTTTAACTATCATACGTATATATATATATATATATATATATATATATATATATATATATATATATATAGACACACACACAATCATATATTTTATATTAGACTTCCAACCGCTATCACTATGTATTTATTCTGTTTTAATTTCATTCGATCATTCGTAGAATGTGATATATCTGTTGCGACATTCTTCTTGCATAATTAAAAATACTAATTTTTTATATTTCTTTATTATTATTAGCGTTTATTATTCTTTGTATTCTTTCTTTTATAAAACATTCTTATTCTTATTCTTATTCTTATTCTTATTCTATCGAAATAAAGAGACTAATTAATTTACACACATCTGTGAATTAAGAAAGCGTCACTTTTTCTCTAAATGTTCTCAGAGAGATTAAGACATATTATAATAGTTGAATCAACATAGTGAGAGAAAGGCAGAAAAATATCGAGATAGCTAAGTGAGATTGCTTACCTTTGCAGCTAATTATAAATTACGGCTAAATAGAACAATTAAAGCGGTATCATTTTTCAGACATAATACTTTCCCGACCTTGTGTCACATCTTACCGCTGTGGGAGGTAGATAAATAACAACTTGATCCCAGAACTAAAGTCTATTTACGCATGTATTTTGTGTTAATGAAGTATCTAGAAAAAAAAGCCCTAGGTAAACTACCGTTGATCACCTGACATGTTGTATTATATATATATATATATATATATATATATATATATATATATATATATATATATATATAATATTTATTTATATATATATATATATATATATATATATATATAATATTTATTTATATATATATATATATATATATATATGGGAAAATGAAAAAGGAAAACCAAAAAAAATGGATGTTTTTTATGTGTACATCAACGTTTCGTCTTTATTTATAAGACTTCATCAGGATGATAATATAGAGAAAAAATGTCATGCGAGTACAGATACATGTAGGGTAGACATATTGGGAGGAAAAATAAAATAAAATAATGGCCACTACTGGGTGGACGTCCGTACTTGTTGGAGAATAAAAATGAATTCATTTTTATTCTCTTCCGATATATATATATATATATATATATATATATATATATATATATATATATATATATATATATATATATATATATATATAATATTTATTTATCCAATTAGAACATGAACTAGCAAAGACTGGGTTGATATTAATATCGAATTTATTATCAAAAATATTGATATTAGTTGTATTTTCATCTTAGATATAACAAATTCAATAAGCCATTTTTCTTGCTTTACGTACTTTTTAATTTCAATGAGTTTTAATATGATTAAAAAAAGTAATTAAATTAACATTCCAGTTTTAATTATATTGTAATAATATATTTTAATAAACTTATAATATTAGCACACTTATTAGTTCTCCTTTAAAAAATTTAGTTTAACTTCCTTATTCTAATTGTTTTCGTGTAGTGTTGTTGGCTTCAGGCTTTTAACCCCGAAGTGGTCGCACACTTCAAAAGAGTAAAATGTAATTTCCGGACTTTTTATTGTTTTTAATTAAATCATCTCAGAGAAAATAGGTATATATATATATCTATACGGTACGTATCTTATATATGAAGATTTTTAGTGCTACCTTTTTTACATTTCCATAATGTCGGGATACGTCAAAAGTTAAATCAGATCGTATACAATAGTTATATATATGAACTGAAAAAAATGTCAACGATATTGTATGACATCAAGTATATATATATTTATATATATATATATATATATATATATATATATATATATATATATATATATATATATATTGCTTTTAAGCTAATTGCTAAATAAATTCATAGCACTGTCCTTTTACAATTGTTTCGAGGTAAATCTATTCCAGAAACTAATAAAGCTAAAACAGCGTAAAATAAGAATTTACTGGAATAAAGTGACCTTTTAATATTTATATATATATATATATATATATATTAGTTTTTTTTAAATTTAATTTATAAATCAACTTTTGTATACAGATTTATTTAATATATAGATTAATTTGTGCGTGCACAAAAGGTAGACATGGACACGTGTTTCTGGCTATGAGCTGTCATCAGCATTACTTACCCGCGCAGGGATCGAACACACACACACACACACACATATATTAATATATAATTATTAATGACAATATATGCATTAGCATATACTACCAGTTCCTTTTACTTTGTAGTCTTCTTAAAAGATTCAGCTCAATGATTGTCAATGATGGTTATTTGAATATAATATGAACTGACTTCATATATATATAAATGTGTGTGTGTGTATTAGCATGATTGTTTTGTCTTTTAATTGTCCTCAATAAATACATGTGCACATCCATGTTTTGCTGATGCTTAAGGCGAATTAGAAAATTTCAAAATCAAATATTGCCTGTTTCTTTTTCATGTTCTTCTAAAGTAATGTTCAGAACTATCGATATTTCTCCCATCTTTATTTTTTTTAACACCGGTCCAGTCAGTGCAGACCCACCCACACCCACCAAATAAAACAAAAAAAAAACGAAAAAATATAAAACCGTTTTCCTAAACGGACGCATAATGTGCCCGTCTCCATAAAATATTCCGGCGGTCCTTTCATCGAATTAAAGGGGCCACTAGAACGTCGCTGATTCAATCGTCACTTCTGCGGTCATCACAAAAGATGAGGAATAAGGAATTGATGTAAAAAGATGACGGGCTCACTAGATTAGCAAATCGAAGATGCGCGCGGTTAGGGATGCAAATCTTATTTCAAACTTGAGCGTGACAGACCTACTAAATTGATGTTTGTAACATCAGCGTGACAGACCTACTAAATTGATGTTTGTAACATCAGCGTGACAGCCCTACTAAATTAATATTTGAAACATAAGCGTGACAGACCAACAGACAGTCGAACCGAGCCTCTTCGATGCATGTTAAATCGACTAGGTGAACATTAGCCATTGTAATAAGGACGAATGTTTTTTGTTTCAAATCTGACACATTCCAAAAAAATGCCTATTTAATATAGTATCTAACGAAAATGTGTCAAACTGCAACTTGTTTCACATCTGCAACATATCTGTTGGCAAGTGTGAGTAGGTATTAGTATGATGTTGCATCAGCAAACTCGCTAAATAGCTAATCGGTATCTTCGATGGCAAACTAATATAAAAAAGAAAGTATTTGCTAGTTAAAAATGTCCGTTAGATGTTTAATTAATTTTTTAATTATTTAAAAACTAGATTTATTAACCGAACGAATTATTTTCTTAATCTATATTTATTAATATATGAGGGGAATCATTACTATTACCGACATAAATTATTTTTGAAAGTGTGTCAAATTGTTAACAAGTGAGTAGATAAAGCCAAATAAATTGTTGTTTTTGACTAATTTCCCAATTGTATGAAATAACTAATGTCAATAACAATAATAGTTCACGTGTGTTTTTCTCGCGTCAACAAAGTTCCGTAATTTCAATATTGAATTATTTTTATTAACAATGAATCGAATATTTATTGCAATCAAGAATGGAAAATTGAATTTAAAAAAAAAATCCTATTTCGAGCTTTATTAAACTTCACCAATCCTCTCCCATACGCTGACACGACTTAGCCAGGTTCCCTCTCTCTCTGCATTCGTCACATAATCATCATCCCTTCTGTATCGGTCTTGCTTGCTGATTTAACATCTATGCCTTTTAGTTTATTATTTATTAATTTAAGAGTTAAAAACAATTACTTCAACGTATGTATGCAATTTAAAAATATAAAAAAGTGAAATAAAACTGAAAGTAAAGACTCCCGGACAACGCCTGGCGGGTACGTAGAGATAGTACATCATTATATATATATATATATATATATATATATATATATATATATATATATAATTTCTTTCATGTATCGATTTTCACTATTTACTTCAGCAGTGCTCAATACGTTAGTAGAGCGAGGTAGTAAGTTATGAAAATATATTTATGGCAATTAAGCTACACAGAGGCTTCCACGTTTATTCCCCGCATTTTAGCCTGACGATTCCCTACAAGGATGAAACACGGAAGCCTCTGTGTATCTTATTGCCATAAATATGTTTTCATAACTTATATATATATATATATATATATATATATATATATATATATACAAGCGGGGCCGATTGTAGATTTCAATTTGCATTCAAGATAATTTGAATAATTTACTGCTTATAAGTTTCTTTTAAAAATAAATGTCTGCCAGTGTCAATATTATTTTAAAAAATGACTTTCTTTTTCCGTAAAAATAATTGTTTTTGTCAACTAAATATTCTTGAAATAAAACGAATATGTCTCTTTTTTTCTCTTTATTTAAACTTATAACAATTTAATTATTTTACAAACAATATATTTTTTGTCTTCTTACCATAAAAAATGGGTGCTTTGTTACATTAGGACCCTAGCTAACTTTGACCTCGTAGTTAGGGTCAAAGTTGGGTTTAGGGTTAAGGTCAAAGTTAGCGTGGGTCTAAATGTACCAGAGTGCCAACAAATGTCAGTTCAATATTCTTCAAGTCGATAAAACGAATGTTACTTTTTGTAATGTATTTATTTTAAAATGGCGACGGGGCGACATGATTTGATTTGGGAACAATTCGTTTTAAAATCGGTAAAGTCGGAATTTTTTTTTTACTTTCGAATTAAATTTATCAGCAGTCACCATCTTTGCTGATCGGACGATCTCATATTTTTAATGTGTGTGAAAGGTGATAACGTATATACGAACTGTCTGAAATGTCTTAGTGTATTATTGTAGAAATTTTCGGGCGAGTCATCAGATCAAAAGAATGATGATGTAAAACATTTAAAGATTTTTCTTGAATTCTTTTTAGATGACGATCGCAAATCTGAATGTGGATTAGTCGAACTACTGTTCTCATTTTGAATGCGTTCCTCGCAACGTTTCAGTTATAATCAGTTCTAAGTGACAGTCTTCTGGAGGTCGAAGGTTCAATCCTCACTCCAGGCGATACTAACTAAAGATAAAATAAGAATTGCTTGAGACTTCTATCCGATCATGGCTGACGGAACAAGAACACGTTACCCCCGTGGATTAATTGCGTATAGCTTCCTGAGTTCGACAAACAAAACTGAAGAAGGCGGACGTTACATCGGCCGAAACCTTGTGAGAATAACATTCAAGATAAGAGTATTCTGAAAAATCTTAATAATAGATTTTAAGATGAATTATGAAATAATGGTAACAATGAATGGAATTACGAGGATATTTTTGGGGAACTATCGAAGGAAATATTTAACAGTATTTTGTTTGCTTATTGATATGGTATTAATAAAGTAACAATTATGTGGATAAAAATATAGAATAGTTAACACTCAGGAACTTGTAAACCCCCCCAAATAAAAATGAAATACATAATTTATATGAAACGCATTAGAAGGAAATTATCTAGCGACGCCGCTTAGTTATAGCGTAGGGGAAACGATTTGTGAGATTGTTTTAAACTATAAAATATAGGATAGTTTACAATCGAAGTCGTAAACCAAACAAAATTGCAGAAACCGTCTACTTCTAACGTGTCAACGAGTTTAAGATTTTGTTTTTAAACGGTATAAAACCATCTTACAAATCGTTTCCACAAGTTAAAAATGTGGGTTTGGTTGGGAATTTCATTCTAATTTGTTTGATATAAATTATTTATTTTTCTTTACGAGTTTTCGAATGTTAACTATTCTGTACTTATAACGTTATGTGCATAACAAACAATTTAATTCAATCGAAAAGTTCTGATTTAAAATGGTGGAATTGTCAACCAAGATATTTCGTTTTTTTGTAGCATGGCGATAAACTTCTCATCTTCCTGTTATTAGATATTGAGGAGTGACAGTGTTTCTTCTTAAATGGAAAGATTACACATGGCCCCAAGTCATGTCATTTACAAAAAGAGACAGATTGTCATTCTGGTATTTGTTATTGTCTTGTGTATATGTGTTAAATCACTCCTGGAAGCCCCACTTACCCACAGGGAGATAAGCGAGTAAGGGAGGGTTAGGTGGAAAGGTTGGGTGGGGGTTCTCGGGGGGAGGGGAAGGCGGTGCTTTGAAATCCTGATTTCGACAAAAGTTCGAACTCGTTTCTCTGACATTAGTGGTGAAACATTTGAAGCTGTAATATTGATCTAACGAGGAAGATAGAGAGATAGGAACAGGGGTAGAAAGATAGATAGATAGATTGGAACATGGGTAGAAAGATAGATAGATAGATAGATAGATAGGAACAAGGGTAGATAGATAGATAGATAGATAGATATCAACAAGGGTAGATAGATAGATTGGAACAAGGGTAGAAAGATAGATAGATAGATAGATCGGAACAAGGGTAGAAAGATAGATAGATAGATAGATCGGAACAAGGGTAGAAAGATAGATAGATATATTGGAACAAGGGTAGATAGATATATAGATAGATAGATAGATATCAACAAGGGTAGATAGATAGATCGGGACACGGGTAGAAAGATAGATAGATAGATAGATCGGAACAAGGGTAGAAAGATAGATAGATATATTGGAACAAGGGTAGATAGATAGATAGATAGATAGGAACAAGGGTAGAAAGATAGATAGATAGATAGGAACAGGGGTAGAAAGATAGATAGATATATAGATAGATAGATAGGAACAAGGGTAGATAGATAGATAGATAGATAGATAGATAGATAGGAACAAGGGTAGAAAGATAGATAGATAGATAGGAACAAGGGTAGAAAGATAGATAGATAGATAGGAACAAGGGTAGAAAGATAGATGGATAGATAGATAGATAGGAACAGGGGTAGAAAGATAGATAGATAGATAGATAGATAGGAACAGGGGTAGAAAGATAGATAGATAGATAGGAACAGGGGTAGAAAGATAGATAGATAGATAGATAGATAGGAACAGGGGTAGAAATATAGATAGATAGGCAGATAGGAAGAAGGGTAAAAAGAAAGATAGATAGATAGATAAGTAGGAACAGGTATACCTCTCTATGACCAGAGGTAGGTATTTCTATTCGCACTTTCTCTCGTTCACTGTTTTGTGTTTAGTTACGTTAACTTCATTTGCATTTTTATTAAAATGAGTTTACACATAAATTTAATTTTACTTTCTATCAAATTGTTAATTTAGGGTCTTTTTTATGGAAATTTTGAATATTAAAATAGATGTTATTCCACATATTTGATACCCGGGAACCTACGGTTAAGTCGACTACTATATATATCGCACACTTACAAAGCAGGTGGCCATAAGTCTCTCTCTCTCTCTCTTTTTCCCCCCCTCTCTCTCTCTCTCTCTCTCTTTCTCATTTATATATCTATATAAACCCGCTCCCTTTCTTTCATTTCTTAAAATCGTCTCACGATCGTTTGGTTGCTTCTATATTCCTGGCTAGCCCCGGTAGCCGCGTCCCGTGTATGTCCACCCACCCGACGGCGGCTGAAACAATGAACATCAAAGAGACCCCCCCCCACCCCCACTGTGAACTCCTGCGTCGCAACACTCCTTATTCCACCCTCAAAGTTTTTCTCTTTCAGTTTTTCTGTCTCTGCCTTTCTAGTTGTGTGTTCACTGTCTTTATCTCTCTATCTCTCTCTTATTTATTAGAGAGGGAAAGAGAGACGAATGAAGAAAAACAAATGTAAAAAAGAGAGATCGGGAAACGAGAGAAAAAGAAAAAATATCTGACAAAGCAAAGAGAGAGAGAGGGGGATGCGCCAGGTGCGTGTGTGTGTGCGTGTGTGTGTGCGTGTGTGTGTGTGTGTCCTGAGAATTCTTACGTTGGTCAGTCAGTCGACTGCTGGCAACACCTGCATTACCGGTCACACGGGAGGGGCTAATCAAAGTGTAGTATCTTTTCCGGTGGATACTGCACCCCATAGACTGGTATTGTCTTGGCCTCCGGGGCTTGATTTACGCCGGTCTATGGGTCTGTCCTATGTAGATCTAGGAGGTCCACCCTCCCAGGCTTCGCCTCCCCTCTTTGGGGAGGAGTAAGTTTATTGCTTACTGCCTGAGGCGCCCCTACCGGGGAATGTCGACGGGACTGCCCAGGCAATTTTCAAACCCCATTTTCCCGACCCGACCTTGGGTCACATCTTACTTGTGGGAGTAAGATAAAAACTGGCCTTGTGCCTAACTCCTGGAGATGAGTAAATCAATACTCTTACAGCACCTACTATTTGCTGCATTTTTCGGAGTCTGTAAGCGCTAATCAGTCATTCTCGTAGCCAGTTACATGGTTTTACAAAAAACTGTATAGCGAGGGAAGTTTCGGTAATAATTTATAGGTACTCAGTAAGAATAGCCTATATTATTAATATATATATATATATATATATATATATATATAATGTATAGAAAAGAGGGTAGTGCAGTTCCAACGAGAGAAAAGTATATATGTAAAGGAGTAAAGCTACCAACATTTGTAAAAAGTTTTTTTCAACATGTATTTATTATTTTATTATTTTATAATTTTATAATTTTATATAACGCGTTTCAAGCGGTGGTCCGCTCTCATCAGATATGTAAATCTATTTGAAGAAATGTCTTTCGATTTGAAAAAGTGTTGTTTCATTTGAGGAAATGTGTTATTTTATCATGTTATAAAATGATAAAATAACAAAACAATAAATAAATGTTGAAAAAAAAAAACATTTCACAAATGTTGGTAGCCTTACTCCTTTACATATATATATGTGTGTGTGTGTGTGTACAGTTACGACCCTGGTTAAATATACTATTTCTTTTTACTACACTTCATCCATATTCTTTCTCCCCCCTCCATTTATTTATTTATCTATTTATTTTTAACGTCTCTCCGCACACACGCATATTATTCTTTCTTTTTTCAAATAGTTAAACACGCGCCAATGACGTCTCTCTGTGCGTTCTTATTTTTTCTATGTTCCTAGGTTATCGAATAAATTTAAAATCTTCACTTTTTCTGAAGACGTTCCTTGATCCGAACGAAACCAGTAAAATTCCTCGTTGCTTTGATTTTTTTTTCCTGTATTTAAATTTGTTTTTCCGTTTGTCTTTTTGTTCACACATCTTGTCTTTCACGGCATTTCATTTTTATGATATCGTGCATTTTACCCTCATATAAACAAAAACTGGTACAGTCTTTACTGTGCCAGTTTTTATTTAATTTTATAAATCCGCTACTTGTTATTGAATACTTTTGAAAACATTGGTTTCATGTTCATTTTTTTCAATATATTTGAACTTGATTTATATATATATATATATATATATATATATATATATACATACATATATATATATATATATATATATATATATATATATATATATACATATATATATATATATATATATATATATATATATATATATATATATATATAGAAAATAAATGAAATATGATATAAAGTATATATAAAGTAGGATATAAATAATAAATGAGTAAAGTACAGTTTATTAATTTTATAATAGTATATATTGATACTATAAATGTATATATATATATATATTGATATATATATATATATATATATATATATATATATATATATATATATATATAATATATATATATATATATATATATATATATATATATATATATATATATATATATATATATATATATATATATATATATATATATATATATATATATATATATATATATATATATATATATATATATATATATATATATATATATATATATATATATATATATATATATATATATATATAATATATATATATATATATATATATATATATATATATATATATATATATATATATATATATATATATATATATATATATATATATATATATATATATATATATACTATATATATATATATATATAATATATATAATATATATTTAATAAACTTGAGTACTTTCGGTAAATCTACCATCCTCAGAAGAATATTTATTCTTTTAAAAAGAAAAAGAAGAAATATTCTTCTGAAGATGGTAGATTTACCGAAAGTACTCAAGTTTATAAAAAAAAAATGTTTTTGAGAGGAATAAATGATTTATTTTAAAAACAAATAATCTGCGTTGTGCAAGGTTTTCTAAATATGTTATAAAAAAATATATCTTTATTATTTCCACCCACCCAACGTTTCAAATTGTGTGACTTTTCAATATATATATATATATATATATATATATATATAAGTAAATGAACAAATAGTATGTGTGCGTTTGTACTTTCATCGTCCTTGCCGGTCAAACGATATCTTCGGTGTAAGTTAAATTCGTGTTTAACTCCGAAATCAACAAATACCTAAAAATCTATAAGCGAAACTGTTAACGCCTATACAGTTATAACAACTGTTATAGAAATAAGACGAAAAATAAAGAAATAGATTAAATAATTTGCATGTTACCACCCCTCCCCCTCGGCCCGCCCCTAATCCTTCTTTCTCTCACTCACTTCACACTGCTGGCACACGCGTCTAAGCTCAACACACGACCATTTACTTGTCGACTATCTAGCGAACTCTCGCCCACTTAAAGGGGCCGATCTTTATAAACAAAAAGCGGCTTCCCTGGTCACTAAATAACAGGTCTGTGAGTTAGTAGGCTTTTTGAGGGCGTCGAATAGCGGCAAATAAATCTGTCGTTGAAGGGAATTATGAATAAAAAATAAAACTAATGCAGAAATTAATGTATTCAATAAATGCATACGTCAACATTTGACAACATATAAATATTACATCTAAATTCAAAGGTTAATAAAAATCTTTTTCGAGCACCAAATTAAAAAAAAAATGTTTTATTCAGAACATCAGGAATTGTCATCGAATATCTTGCCGCTTTGGCAGGCTGAGAGCATGCTGAAGGCGTTCACTCGATTCTTTAACTATTTACATTTTTTTTTAATAAAATAAAAGAAAATGTTAATTTTTTTTTTCAATACTGCTATCAACTGAAATCAATCTAGTATTGGAGTTTTATTTTTATTTATTTTATTTTATTTTTATAAAATAAATAATTAAATTTTGTTATTTATTTATTTATTTTCTTATTTAATTTATTTTATATTTTTTGACTATTTTCATTTTATTTTGTTTTTATTTTATTTTTATTTATTTTATCATATTTTTATAAAATAAATTACATTTTGTTATTTATTTATTTACTTATTTAATTTATTTTATATTTTTTAACTATTTTTATTTTATTTTATTTTTATAAAGTAAATAATTTAATTTTGTTTTAATTTATTTATTTACTTATTTTATTTATTTCATAAGTTTTGATTATTTTTATTTTTATTTATTTTATTTTTATTTATTTTGATTTTATTCATCATTTTATTTATTTAACATTTAATTTCTTTTTATTTATTTTATATTTATTTACATTTTATTTTTATTTACATTCTATTTTTTATTTTATTTTTTTAAATTTTATTTTTTATTTTATTTTATTTACTATTTTATTTGTGTATAATACTTTTTTTACTGAACACATTAATTCGACAAGAAATGTCATTTAATTTTTAAAATCTAATTATTTTGTTTCTGCTGACTTCACCATCGCAATATTCCATCCCTGTGCTTGGTTTACCAGTACTTCCACGGAACGTGTTCCGACAAACTTAATAACTTCAATGTTAATGCCCCCGATCAATCCGACTAGCTGCGAAATCCCGCCTCTTCAGTGTAGAGGTATCCAGATGCCGGAAAACATTCAACTCAACTAGCTTTTTTCCGTGGACTGCTTTCCTTTGGAATTCCCATCCTGTCTCCCGACTGCACCAAGATGCAGCAATTGAAATGTAATATGAACAAGAATATTGCTACATAACTCCACACTTAGGTTGAATTCTACGAATATGACCCCTAATCACAATAGCCCCTTACGTCTAACTGTCAATATGCTTTGTTTCTGGTGAATAAAAGTATTTTTTGGAAAATTGCTTGAAGTCTTACGATTATAAACAAGCAGGAACACCTAGTATTACCCAGGATTGCTTCATTTATTTTGTCATTTAGTCCTCACATTCTATAAGTGATATTTTTGACAAAGGGGGAAGAATTGCTGTTTTCTGGGTCGGAATCTATCCATATAACACTTATCGTTGGTTAGTTATATTTTTTAGCTCGTTACATCAAGTGGCTTCATGCCTTGTCTGGAGCAATATGTCTTTTTACACCGAGCCCATAACATATGAAACGTAATATTAGTTTTTTTTAATCTAAACTTTGACATTTACCAGCGAGATGTTTATTCCCATAACATTCAAATGTCTGCATCTTGATGCAGTCAGAGAAACAGGGATCATGGATGGAATACCAAAAGGAAAGCGCTCTGAGGAAAGAAGGTATTAGGGTAGGAACTCTTCCAGCATTTAGGATGCGTGCACTCTAGCTTACAAAGAAAATGCCTGAGCAGCACGTCGGTATTCCCCGGTAGTGGCGCCTGAAACGATTAGCAATAAACTCATCCTTTCTCAGAGAGAAGTTAACGCCTGAGAGGGTGGACGCCATATGACTGAGAGAATCATACCTTATCCCGACAGCAACAAAGCCACTGTCTTTGTATCATTTTAAATGTTTATTGATATTTCATTGTGTTATTTTTCTTCTTCTCCCGTCTCTCGCTCTCCCCTTCTCCCAAACACATTAATCATTATTCATTCGAGAATGTCTTTTTAAATAAATTATACTTTTGTCCTTATGTCAAAGGGCGGATAATTCTTGACCCTTCTCCATTTAAAGTAATAACATTGACTGTTAATGAAAAAAACCCATATTTTTTATATTTAAGATTAAATTTACATGCCAGTTTTTTCTTCTATTAAATATCGATTTTACAATAAAGCGACCAAAAAACGGCTATTTTTAAGATGCGTCCATTTAGTCTACGCAATTCTAATAAATTGCGTGTGGTTGGTCATGCATCTGACTATATAGGTTGGTTTCCGCACTCGATGATTATTCTTAGTATTTAGGCTATTTTCAGTGGTTTTGTATTATTAATAGTTGTCGTAGTAGTAGTACTTAAAAAGAGTGTTTAAACAAAAAATAGTTCCATTTTTTTTATTTGCGGATACCATTTGTATTTCTAACTTAGCTTTGTAATTTAAAGTTGAGCCCTGTTCGTAATTTAAAGTTGAGCCTTGTTTGTAATTTACAGTTGATCCCTGTTCGTAATTTACAGTTGATCCCTGTTCGTAATTTATAGTTGATCCCTGTTCGTAATTTACAGTTGATCCCTGTTCGTAATTTAAAGTTGATCCCTGTTCGTAATTTAAAGTTGATCCCTGTTCGTAATTTAAAGTTGAGCCCTGTTCGTAATTTAAAGTTGATCCCTGTTCGTAATTTAAAGTTGATCCCTGTTCGTAATTTACAGCTGTTCGTAATTTACAGTTGAGCCCTGTTCGTAATTTACAGTTGAGCCCTGTTCGTAATTTACAGTTGAGCCCTGATCGTAATTTAAGAAAGAACAAAATGAAAGTTTGACAACAATGATTTTATCTGGAGAAGATTCATCTTCATATTAATATCGTTACTATTTACCAATATTAATATATTATGCTAATTGTGTCGATTTTCCACATCAACCGAAAATGGTGGTTCGTGATCGTTTTTTGTTTGTTTATTTTTTGACAGGTTAAACTATTTCAATTATACAATCACTAAATATGACTAAATCGACGGATGGAATTATTGACTTGTCATAGTTATGACATTCAAAATGACTGTGAGCTGAGACACACGTTAGAATAAATAACGATGGAAAATGAGAAGTAATTGCTAAAATCGAACATAATCAAATAAAACTAGATCAGAAATGGCGAACACCGCCGATCGTACAGTCTACATAGTTTGAGGCGTTTAAAGATGACGGATTTATCACTGAAATTAATAAACATCAGTTTCCGGGCATTTTAGCTAAGAACAAAGTGTAGTATCTGTTCTGATGCTACACTTAGTCTCTTCTGTCTTTGGTAAGTGAAGCAGAAGTTTTTCTAGACTGAGGCAATTTTTAAATTGTTTGTTTCAATCCAGAGTGCGTCTGTTTTGATAGATAGATTTTCTCGACATTTAAAGTGTGTGTGTGTGAAAAAAATAGGAACATTAGTTTCTGATTTGAACACAAGTTAGTACATATTTACTTGCTTTACCACGATAGCTAAGTAAGCCCCAGTGTCAGTTTTTAATGTGAGGTTATCCTGATCCCCAAAAAGGGGCACTCCGGATAATATAACATGTAAAACTGTCCCAACCAAGGACTTCTTTAATCGAAAGCATGAGACTTTGATCTCAATACAGAGGCTCGAAAATTTAATAATAATTAAAAAAACACCTCAACTTTTGACAGATATGAGCTCTGTCAAAATGTACTTTTATAAAGTCAAACTCACCCGTCCATTGTTGTCACATCCGGGCTGGTGTGCCAACTACTAGCATATCCCTCTTAAAAAGAATGAAAAAAAAAAGAATTTCGGCGATGATGCAGTTAAGATGAAAAAACGAGGTTAAGAAAACAAACTGATCGATGTGAAGATTCGATGTCGTATGTTTCACAAGTGAAAACTCAAAATTAAACAAAAATACAACTATGAACTCTCACCAATTCGTCAAATATTTAATTTTCGACCGATCTGTATATTTTTAACTTACTGAATCTGGATTTACGTTCTTATTTTAAAATGCTTTGCACTGTACCGAACCATTCGATCTCCCGTGGGCGACATTTTGATTTTCAAAGCCTTCTAGACTGCGATACAAAACAGAAAAAAAACACTTTAAAATTTCTAAAACTGACAAGCTAATCAGGTCGATAGAAGATTAAAGTTTCTTGCGTTTGATAGAAGTTATTTGTTGTAAATTTGCTTTCTTCGCCCCTTGTTTTCCCGTTTACTATACTGCACAATCGCCAGCATTTCTAACCGAATAGGTCCCGTACTGTCTGTCAAGGGTCAGCATTGTCACAGTGTTGAACCCCTGTTTGGGATCGAAATAAACTTTATCTATACCTGGTGTAGCTATCTATAAACCCATATCTATAGACCCATCTCTCTCTCTCTCTCTCTCTCTCTCTCTCTCTAGGTATATATATATACATATATATATCTCTCTCTCTCTCTCTCTCTCTATATATATATATATATATATATATATATATATATATATATATATATATATTAGTAAATTATGAAAATATTTTATGGCAACTAAGCTACACAGTCTCCCGCGTTTCATCCCCGTAGGTAATCGTCAGGCATTTAAGCTTGACGATTCTCTCCAAGAATGAAACGCGGAAGCCTCTGTGTAGCTTAATTGCCATGAATATATTCATAACTTACTACTTAGCTCTACTCACGAATCGAGCACTGTTGACGTAAATACTGAAAAGTGACATATAAAAAATTATATCTCCTTAACATTTTATATATATATATATATATATATATATATATATATATATATATATACACGTATTGCTGATGTACCAGCTGTTGGTCTGGTGTTAAATATGACCCCCCCCCCCAAATTCAGTAGAATTTTTCACTAAAATACAAACCCACAAAACAAACCTAAAGAAATTAATGTCATTTCGTTTCCAGATTCCATCTTTTTAATAATGAAAACCTATTTCTTAAAAATAAATGAACAAAACGGACAACACAAATCCTCTCAATGTAATAATAATTTTGACAAAGAAAATGCATTCGCGAAAAGAACCGGAAACGTTTTGCAAATCGAATTATTTCGCCCGCGCATGCGTCGTTTATTCGATTTAACATCTGAAAATCTTTTAGAAATATAATCTGTCTTTTAATTTCTAGCCAGTGACACTTAACTAAAGAGAACTGGTCGAAACATTATCTTGCCCCAACACCATGGCTTTGCCCGTAACATTTAAGTCGTATTTTTCTCTTCTGTGTGTGTTATTCCATCTTTTAGTAATTAACACACACACACACCCACACACACATACACACACACAGACACATACACACACACACACTTACTATATTCGCAAATAAAATATAGAGTGTATTGCTCTTACATTTACATAGGACTGTCGCGGTGGCCGAATGGTCAAGAAAGTGGGCTTGGAATTACTCGAGTCAAGCGTTCAAATCGTTCGACCGACGGTACAGTTCTACAAGCCACACTGATGATTGTTTGTTAACATGAAACATATGTCTATGAATAATAAATATTTATATATAATATAAAAAAATTTTATAAAAAATAATTATATATTACTTATTATGTAAACTAGTTCAGAATTCCATGGATGCTTCTATAGATATCATGTGAAGATGATGGGTGGTGTTCGAAGTATAACACGTTGTTCTTTTGTAATAATCGTTTTTTTTATAATTCAGTATTTCAAACGCAATGCGTTCTTCATCGGGAATATTCAAAGAAAAAGAAAGGGGAAAAGTTTTTTTTTCTTTTTCATGATTATTCCCGATGAAGAATGCAGGGCGTTTGAAATATTTAATTATAATAAGCAAAATATATTTTAAAAAGCAACAACATAGTTTTCTGCTTCAAACACCACCCATCATTTTATAAAAAACATTAATTATTATGTAATGTAGCGTGCTGCCAATGAGCCAAATATGTTCTAACTTTCAACTAGGATCAAAGTGGCGTGCGCTTTTGGGGAGCAGGATTTTCCCCACATTAAAAACTGACTTTCTGTGTAAGTTTACCCCACCCTCACACTGTGGGCAAGTGAATAGAAATATTTTTATTCCAAACGCCTTATTTCCCAATTCCAGTTGGTTTCATCCTTTGAATCAGCGGTAATGGACACTAATCGAATTCCTTTATCTAATAAATTCGATAAGATAATCCTCGTCACCTTCTTGCCAATTTCTTTGTCGCATTAAGCTGACCAGATATTGCTATTATCAATTTTCGATTTTATTATTTTCGTTCAATTGAATTAAAAACTCATTTTATTTTTCTTGCAATTTGTTTTGTATATTTTCTCCGTCGTGTTAGCAAAAACAGGTTTTTATAACTTAAAAAAAAAACATGGAAAAGCAGCGAAAAGAATGCTGATTACCAACATTATTCGGTGG
Organism: Sepiola atlantica; assembly: GCA_963556195.1. NCBI lineage: Eukaryota > Metazoa > Mollusca > Cephalopoda > Sepiida > Sepiolidae > Sepiola > Sepiola atlantica. Next base: position 31,594,451 of record OY744527.1, on the reverse strand, counting down.
AGAAAGAAAGAACGAACTTTTGTACGAAGATTTATTTATTTATTTGTGTTTATTTATTTCAGAATTAATATGCTCTATTTAATATTACAAGTATAGAGCTTGTTATTTCTACGCGAATCTATCTGAACTATATAAATGTGATTCATATTATCATTCATATATATATATATATATATATATATATATATATATATATATATATATATAATTTTTAAGATAAAAAATTATATATATATATATATATATATCATTTTTAGGATAAAAAATTATATATATATATATATATATATATCATTTTTAGGATATAAAATTATATATATATATATATCATTTTTAGGATAAAAAATTATATATATATATATATATATATATATATCATTTTTAGGATAAAAAATTATATATATATATATATATCATTTTTAGGATAAAAAATTATATATATATATAATTTTTGCAATAAAAATTGTAAAGATACAATCTGAGTAGAAGAGTTTATCTTTGAAAATCCATGGAATAAGGATATGAAGCTTCTTGCTCTGAACTGTTGATGTTCTAATAAATATTGAATCTTTACAATTTTTTATTCTCATCTTTCATCTCTAGAATTGATTGCTCTATTCAACATGTTGAGCTTTATATTATCACAATAGATTATAATTATTAAATGATAATTCAATTATTGTTATTTAATTCAACATTTAAATATTATATATATATATATATGAGAGGGATAAAATGATCTGACATAAGGAAAGCCAAAAACTTCAATATTTTTATGTGTTCAATCAACGTTTCGTCTTTATTGTAAGCCTTCTTCAGGATAAAGAAAAATGAAGAAAAATCATACAAGCATCAATTCTGACTTACCTAGGAGCGCGAGGCCCGGCTGGTTTGTGAGCAAAAGAAAAATCAAAAATATTTAAAAAAAGTTGGCTGCGCGGTATTAGCAGGAGTCTGTAGAGCCCCTAGGGTGGGGAGGGATGTGTTGGTTTGAAATGAGTTTATCATTTAGCCTTTAACGAAGAAGCGTTATTCGGCTGTTCTTGTCTGGCTCGTCGTGACAAGTGAAACGCAGGGATTATTGACAAACACATGAAAAAGTTTTTGGCTTTCCCTTTTCATATATATATATATATATATATATATATATGTATATATATATATATATATATATATATATGTATATATATATATATATATATATATATATATATATATATATATATATATGTATATATATATATATATGTATATATATATATATATATATATGTATGATTATTTTGTGTGTATATCGATTAAAGCTCTGTTTTCCCCCGGGGGAATTAGTTGTCAACGCAATAAGAATAATAACTAGACCCCCCCCCCCCCGGGAGTTAAGTAGAAGACCCATGACCAGAGAGATTACGAATCGTCTAGATAGAGAATGCCTTCCTCTTTCTCATTATCTCTCTCTTTTGTGCTGGATTACGTCATCTCTTTGTGACGTCATTTAGTATGAACAGAGACAAAGAACAAAATTCAGAGTAATAGTAGTATATAGATAATAAGGGTTACTACTTGATCGTGTGTATTTATAATACAGTTTTCCTTCCGCGAAACCAGTTGCTCTACCAAGGCTTGGCGGATAGGAGGTACATCACCAATGATTCTAATAAGGGTTACACCGACGATTCACGGTGTCTAACGAAATTACTACCGTTTAACTGAAGGCTACAAATGCATATAACACGAAGTAGATTCAACATCTGATTTAAATATGTTTGAAAAAAAAAATTTCTAAGCATCATTTTTGAGCCATTATGACACGCCGAGGAGCTGACACACGCGCATTCCGGAAGTATTTGAAAGTAGCTAAATGGAAAATTAGGAAAGAAACACAAAACTCTACACTTTAAAAATTACCCGATGATTTTCAAAAAATCTCCAGGCTAAAACATTTTCAAAATCCTAAAATTCAATTTTGCAGGTCATTAGTCTATGTAAGAGTCAAATTGTTTTGTGTAATCTCTACCCCGTAACCCGAGGGGGGCGCTAATTTGATTTGATCGGAACGTTTGATATGCGGATGACTCCATAATTGTGCCGATCGTTTAAAATCACCTTTGAGCGCATTCACTCGCACATATACGCGCATGCGCATTGGATAGATTAAGTGTTAACGTCACGTATACGTTAATACATACATATATATATATATATATATATATATATATATAAATATATATATTGGGTCATATTGATGACGGTTAGAAACACGGTTGAGCGAAGAGCTTATACGAATAAGCACACTTAGAGAAGAACTTTAGCATCGATCAGAAAACGACTTGCAATTTTTTGTGAGTGTTAGATATTACGGCATGTCAACTATCGTTGGTTCATGTTATAATAGAAAGCAAAAGCGTTATATTTGTATAAGAGTGATTTGTTGATCAAGTTGAATAGATTTTTTAATTGATATACAACAACTGGTCTTCAAAATGGTTACCTATTTTGAACTGGTTAAGTTCAACGTTTCTTAGGTTTGATCTAACGGGAACCGATGCTCGAGCGTGATTATAGCCGTATAAAAGTTATTTGTCTACCGCCCACAGCGGTAAGATGTGACACAAGGTCGGAAAGTGGAATTTGAAAAGCCAGCGCTCGAGAATTTGAGCACTCTGACCTACAAAAAATGGCTGGGCAACCCGTCAGCATTCCCCGGTAGGGGCGCCTCAGGCGATTAGCAATAAACTAACCCCTTCTCAAAGGGTGAGAAGGCAAAGCGTGGGAGGGTGAACCTCCCAGAACTGCACAGGACAACCCCATAGACTGGCAGAAATCAAGCCCCGAAGGCCAAGACAATACCGGGATATAAGGTGTAGTATCCATCGGAACATATACTACACTTTGATCTTGGCCAAAAAGCGGAAAATGTGTAAGCAAAATTCGGAATTGTTTTTGCAAAGGAACATACTACTGAAACATAATCGATAATGATATTTTACTACCGCCCCCCTACAAACACATACACATCTGTAAAACCTGAGATTGTGATGTGAATCAAGTGGGAGAAAACTGGAAGTTAGTGTCTCTTATGATGCTGGTTTAAACAGAGCTGGGAAGGAGAAGATAACGGAACACCAAGGTCTTATGTACGACATTCAAAATAAAAACTGGAATCTTAGGAAGATCTTCATCATTCAAGTAATTATAGAAGCAACCGGACTCATTAGAAAGAATTTCAATAAATACATAGCAAATACACCTGGTGAACAAAGTGCAAGAAACAATTGCGCTTAAAGAGACGGTTAGAATACTTAAAAGAGCTCTTGGTTTTAGTCTCTTAAATATCGGATAAATGTCTTGCATCCAGTAGCATGACCCATCCTTAGCAAAACCAGAAAGATAAGACATTTTTTAAAAAGCGATAACTTTGAAATATGTATTTTATCGATTGAATATGAACAGATTAAACAATAGAAATAGAACATAAAAACTATAGAACATGGACCTTTATATAAAGAAACAGTTCAATAAGGTTTTCCGTTGAACTTTGAGTGGAAAGCAAATATGTATAAATAAAATTAATGTGTAATGCATTTAATTTTTTTTCAGCCTCACTGGAATTTTATACACTAATGAATTCTCTTCATTACTATCAGTGATAGATTTTATGTCTTGAAATTGGCAGAAACAATTGTCTTTTAATAAAGTATGTTTGAAGGAAATATATAATGTTTCTCTGAATAATAAAGGTTTACATATTAAATTAAGAGCTCTAGTCGTAAACTATTGAGCTATAAGATACACCTTTGTGTTAACATTAAGAAATGTATATATAATATATGTATATATTTATAGGGTACCATTCGAAAAGTTCGAATTAGAATTTCAAATATTCGAATCTACTTAAGGAAATCAAAAGTCAAAACGCAATCTGTATGTACGCACGTTTCCGAGAATCAGCTTCATTAGTAAAATTTATAAGAGTTGAAGGATCTTCGTCATCAGCCTATTAGCATTTATTTTACATAAATTTGAATATGTCGAACTCGGAAACTTTCTAATTGGACGCTTTATTTATACTTCGTAGAGGTTCCCGAGTCCGAGGTAAAGATTAGCAAGTGGGAAAGTGCACCTGGAGAAGGTTGAAAGTAATGTTGGGACGATTAATTTGGATCGGAAAAATCGGAACTTGTAGGTGTATCGGAATCGGAAGAATTTGAGTCTTATTTCCGATTCCTAAAACGATTCTTTTTACTTATTTAAAAGAAAAACATTTTTGTTTAAAATGTAATTTTTATTGCTGGCACAAGTGAAAACTATAGATAGAAATCCCACAATGTGTTTATCAAAATCTTTGATACGATACATAAAGGGTAAACATTAAGAAGTTTGTCAAATTAAAAAGAAAATTATATCAAGATTTAAAAGCAGATGGAGACTCTCCGTTAAATCCCCTCCCCCTTCTTAAAATAAAATTCTATTTGTTAAGGTGATTTTAGAATCTGAATCGGCAAGTGTATCGGAATTTGGAAAAAATATTTTAATCGTCCCATCGCTATTCGAAAGTTTAATCGGTTGAACGTTATGAAAATGACAGATTAGGTGTGAATAGTAGTCCGAATGTTTAATCTTCATCTGAAAACAAATGTTCTATAGCGAAGGCAAACATAATGAGAGAGGGATAAGACGGTTGCATTTCGGTCTGTTGATGTACCTTGATAAGTAAATGCTATCCCAATCTACATTCGTAGTGAGACCCACATACCAAATCCTATATTTACACATAAAATGGCTAATAGAAAAACAAGAATACATAAATGATCTTACCAATTATTTCAAGTAGACGCATTAAATAATTCAATAGAACATCATATGTTGATAGTGAAGCGAACATTTGTCATCTGATCAAATTCCGAACGAGCCAGTTTAGTGGCGTGCGCAATGTTCTGCTTTGGTGAGTTTAATAGTCTAGTTTTAAGTGGCCGTGTATTTGATGACTTCTGTTTATATGCTTATAGATTTTGTAATTTTAACGATTACAGAATTCAGTGATAGAAGTGTTCCAGGCGTTTCCGGGATTTCAGACATATAAACTAAGGCTTCAAATTGAATAATAAACTAAGCCGCAGCAAAATGGAAGATCAAAGAGACCTCGACAAAGTCAACTACGACAACAATGCACAGAAAATCAAAGAAAATGATTAAACAGTAAAAAAGAAAACTATCGGAAGTATATTAGCTGAAGTTAAAAGAAAAGAAGGTCAAACGTGTGTAGGGATCGAAACTTCAACCATCTGGCTGACAGTCGGCAGCACTTACAGCTAGGCTACGGTTGAAGCGCTCTTAAATGATATCTACAATGTTTATTTATAAAAACATTGACCGCCAGTGCTCAATTTGTTTATTTACAAAGAAGCTTTGCATTACGCCATAAAGTATCACTAAACAACAGTGATCGCCCAGAAAAAGTGTGTTATATATATATATATATATATATATATATATATATATATATATATATATATATATATATATATGAACGAGAGGGCCGCGAGAGTAATGTAAAGGAAGATTGCTTGAATTTTCCGCACCCAAATCTTATTTTCTTCCGTCCGAAATTCTATCACCAGTCTCTTTATCTATTTTGAGACTGTCTTATTTGCTACGCTTTTCGCTTGTCTGCTTCGTTGCCTCTTAGATCCCGTCTAAACATTGTTTGCAGGGAGCAATGATCCGGCAAAGGAACGGCGATTGTTGGCCGGACAAATTCGTTTAAGGTCTGAAACTGAAGAGAAATAAAAATGGAGAAGAAGGAAAAACCAACCGATCGAATTATCTTATCGGCACTTTTGGGATACTTTTATGTTAAATTGCATAAAGTTGCTTTTCGGTGGATTCCATTGTTTGTACGGGCAGTATTACTAAACAAACGATGTATTTATTTCACGGGGTTTGACATGAACATAATATACCACATAGTGAAAAGTCATGTACGAGTCTCATAATTATAATAGTAATAATAATTAATAATAAAACAGTATTTTGAAACACTGGATATATATATATATATATATATATATATATATATATATATTAGTAGTTTTCGAAGACCGAAACACAGATAGTTTATGCCTAATTTGCATAACTATTTTTAAAACAGTTTATAATAAACTATTTTTTTTTATTCATTTATAATTGTCCTATTTTATATATATATATATATATATATATATATATATATATATATATATATATATGCAATAGCTTTGTCGATATTAACAGTAATTATTAATGTGATTTAATAAAAAAGGATAAATTATCAAAATTAAAAAAAATATTATTCCTTAAAATAACTTACAAAAGGTGTAATTTAAATGAAAACTATTAGTTTTTAAATTACAATAGATTTTAATAAAGTTTTTTTTTTTAATCGTCGGTCACTGTTCATCAAGATGCGGGGGGAGGGGGTTACAAAACTGTTAATTGGACAATGAACGACACCCCGAGATGATTTTAAAACAATGGGTTGAATTGTGATAATTTGATTATCAAGAGGACGGCTCAACAAGTATTTGTTTACATTAGTCTTCAAGACGATCATGTTGTAGTAAGTGAGGAAACAGCCTCGTTGTATTTTGTTCCACAAATGGAATTCTTTTGGGTACAGATAGAAAGAAAGAGGAGTTCCTTACTGTGGTTTTATCTAGGCGAGTTCTTGCTGTGAATGTTTTACAAGGGGGCAGCGGTTGGAGGGCAGTCGAGCAGAAGAGATCATCCCCCACTAGATTGTGAAGTCGGTTTTGTACTTTGGCAAGGCAACAGAAAAAGAATGCTCCGAGCAGAACCTTCCTAGATATGACAGCAGTACTCATCTTCAGACATATCTGGCAGTTCTACATGTAAAGGATTGCGCAAGGAGGTCGGCACCTTCTAGATCGGTTGAATGATCTAACCGTCATAGATTTCAAAGAATACTCAGAGCTAGGGTAATAACCGCTGGATGGCGGGTAGTTTCTTGCTTCTTTTTTTTTTGAGATACATAAGCAAAAAAAGTGACCCGCAATTTAGCTCTGACTATTTTTCAGACATTACATTTCCTTGATATAAATTTGGTATAATTTTAATAACGAATAGTTTTCATTTTAATTACCTCTATCTAAAATTAATGAACAATATTTTAATAAAGGTTTTCGTATTTTATCCATTTTTGAAAATAAAATCACTGTAATTAATTAATTATTGTTAATATCGCTCAATATATATATATATATATATATATATATATTGAGCGATATTAACAATAATTAATTAATTACATATATATATATATATATATATATATATATATATAGGAAAATAAAATTAGACTTGAATAGCCCTAAATTTTAATTCATTATAAACGGTTCAAAAAATAGTTATGCAAATTAGGCATACACACGACTGTGTTTGGGCATTTGCTCTCTTCTCTCTATATATAGTATTTGAAAAGATTATGGATTCATATAATAGTGAGCGTTTTTGATGGTAATATAGTTGTGCTAAATAAAGAACTCTTTTTTTTCATTTGTTCATTTAGATTATAGATATTGAATCGGTCTATATATATTTAGGTGCTTTTTTTAGTCTATGGTAATACTTTCAATTTTTGGGCGCCATAAATCCTCTACAAACTAAAGTCACACTCTACTTATACTCTGTCTGATTTCGCCCAACTTCACTCTCACTCACACCTTTTTACGGTTTAAATAAGGCAAGCATCATTTCTCTCAACGTTTCTCACCGCTCTTCAAGTTGGCATCATTAACCAACGGGGTTGCTCAAGTCGACGTCGAAACTAGTTACCTAATCATATTTGACGTCTGTGCTTCCATAAATCAGTAAAGTTATTTAGATAAACTGTTTCATTGAGTCTTGAATTATTGGCAAACCACTAAAGAGGCCGGCAGATCGAAGCTGACATAGCTTTGCAAGTATGGAAGATGATACGTGCCAAAACACAATGGATTTTTTTTCCTAGTATGTTCTTTTTTATATTTGGTTTCGCATCGGTTGCCAGCTTACATTTTTTATAATATTATCGAGTAAAGTAAATAGACGGACCTTTATGGACAGCCAACAAGGGATGAGGAATCTCGTATCTGAAATTCCCAAGATGCAATTGATTTTTCTATTTATTTAAAAAAAATTATTCCAGTTGTTGCTGTTGGTATTCAAACAGGGCATGTAAAACTATGAAGGCTGCTCGGCTGTTATAGTTGTGTAAACTGATCGCTCATTGCCGGCTTACGACTCAATTACGTTCAAAGCCTTCGTTTTCTTATATTAAAACAGTAGGTTTTCCTCCATTTGTTATTTTAGGTTAGGTGAATAAAGAGCACGAATAGATTTTTTTTTCTAAGAAAAAGCAAAGAAAAAAAGCAAAGAAAAAGCAAAGAAAAAAAGCACTGCAACGTAAAACATACTATTCGTTTTGTTTCGCTACTTTTCTTTGTTATTCAATATATTTAGCGATAGGTACGGACGTATACTTAAATATACGCACGTTCTCTCTCTCTCATATATATATATATATATATATATATATATATATATATATATATATATATATATATATATATATATACGAGGCCTGTCTAAAAAGTATCCGATCTTATGCCAGAAAAATATTTCAAATATGTGACGGTGTTGGGACACTAAACCCCTTCAAAGTAGGCCCCTTGTGCTTGCACACACTTAACCCATCGAGTCATCCACTGCCGGAAACACCCCTGAAAGTCTTCTTTTTGGAATGATGTTCATCTCTGCCGTTGCGTTAGATTGAGCAGGCGTTTGAAGGGGATGCGATGGGTGTAACACAAATTGAGGAGTGGTTCAATCGATTTAAAAATGGGTGCATATCAGCAGAGAGTGACCAGTGTTCTGGATGGCTCCAAACTGTTCGGAGTGCAGCTGTTGTTGAAAGGGTGCGAAAAAAGAGATGATGCGGAACGCAACGGCGGGGATGAACACCATTTCAAAAAATTACTTCGAGAGGTGTTTCCGGCAGTGGATGGATCGGTGGGCTAAGCGTGTGCAAGCACAAAGGGCATACTTTGAAGGGGAGTAAAGTCCCAACCCCGTAACGTATTTGAAATATTTTTCTGGTCTAAGGTCGGATACTTCTTAGACAGGCGTCATATATATATATTTATATATATATATATATATATATATATATTATATAATTAGTAATCGATGTAAAGTTTATATCCGCAGTGAAAAATCCGGAAAATCTTTACTGTGTTCATATGATAGTGCTCACTCATAAATAGAGCTATTTACTGGTAATAACAAGTCTTATTTATACAAACAATATTTGGCTACACATTCAAACACATTTTCTGGTTCTACAAAATAGAAAGCAATGGAAAAGGACATGCTGGCTTGAGGGTGTCAGTCTTATTAAAATATGTTTTTGTACGTGTAGCCAAATTATGTTTTTATTAATAAAACCTTTTATTACAAATATTTTTTATTTTTTATTTTTTATTTTTATTTTTTATTTTTTTATCTTTTTGTTTTTGCTGATGATGAGGCAGACATTCACCCGATATTTCAGACACTCCAGCTGAGAGATTTTTTTAATATTCTAACCGCCTATTTAAGTGCAATTGTTTGTATCTCTCTTGCACTTGATTCACCGGGTATATTCGCCAGGTAGTTTTTGACATTCTTTTTTATTAGTCCGGTTGCTCCTATAATCACTAGGATGAAGTTCACGTATGAATTCGCACAGGTGCCTTTAAATCAGATGCTGTATTAAATGATGAACCACACACTTCACAAGAATAAGGTTTCTCTTTTTTTTTTCTCATCTTTTTGTTTTTGCTGGGGATGGAGCATCCCACCAGATGCCAGAGATTCACCTGTTATTAAAGACACTCCGGTCAATGAGTGTGTGCGTCTATGCTTGTAAAGATGCTTTATATACGACGTCCCGATACGATAGCTGTGTGTATTTCCAGATAGTTGTGGGTATGCTTCCCTACGCCCCATGTAAACTTGTCACTCGGTTCACTAATGGTTGCCACGCTTAACTCTGATGCCCCAAAAAGCCATACGAGAGATGTCATTCTTCATTGGACCTATGTTTTGAGGCATTTCCGTCCGACCGTCCGTCCGGATTTTTCTCCGCAACCATCCATTGAATTTCTCTGAAATTTTACATGAAGTTGTAACTTTTGTCAGGTAAGAAAGTGACATTCTACGATTTTTTAAAAATAATCTGGTTAGCCCCCCAGGGGGTCAAAAGGCCCCAACATGGCAAAAAATGACATTTTTTGCCCCATAACTTTTCATCCATCCATTCAATTTCTTTGAAACTTGGCCAAAATATGGAGGCAATTGTTCCTAATAGAACATAAGTATCGCTGACCTTGGAAAAAATCTGGTTCGCGCCCCCAGGGGTTCAAAAGCCCCCAAAATGGCAAAAAATGACCCATTTCTCCCATAACGTTTGATCCATCCATTCAATTTTTCTGAAACTAGCCAAAATGTAGAGGCAATTGTTCTGGATATAAAATGAGCATCCTTGACCTCAGAAAAATTCTGGTTCGCGCCCCCAGGGGGTACAATGTGGGTCAAAAATGCCCCGAATTGCCCAAATTTATTGCATTTTACACTCGCCACATTGAGTCACATACAGAAACCGACCACGCATGCGCGGCTTGTTTAACCTTTATTCGAAAGTTTTTTTAAGCTCGTAATTCAGATGTTTTAATTAAATATTAAAAAAAACCGGTAAGTTTGATATAAAATATTTTGAATTGGTCACATGATTAGATTCGACCTTCTGGCTTGAAAAGTGTCTTTTTACAGTCGTGATTGCTACTTGTTTTCTGCTCGTAACAAACATTGTAAATAAGCATTTCATAAGTCTGTTGCAAACATCGGACAAAGCTTTTACACATATTAATATAAATATATAATCATTAATATTTTGATAATTTTGATACAGATTTATTTCTTTTAAATATGATCGTAAATAAATTAATTCGACTGAGCGATGGTGTGTGCGTGGGTGAAGCTCTTTTAAAACTTACAATTTACAAATGGATGGCCACTTGTTGGAAAATCAAGTCAGTTCAGTCTCCCTAAATAAAAGTCCGGCAAAGAACACTTGAACACAAATAGCGAGCATTTATTCATATAGATGTATATACATTAGCGAGAATTTATTTATTTAGATGTCTATCAATATGCGAGCATGATTCATTTGTGATTGATATTTCTCTATCCGAAAAGATAACGATTCTTTTCAAAGCATCTGCTTTTTTAGTCCAATACAGTTCAGATTAAGATGCGTTTCTTGTTTATATATATATATATATATATATATATATATATAATGTCTGTGTGTGTTTACGTGTGGGTGAACACAAAGCAAATAAAAATGAAAACGTGTCAAATTAAAATGTTTTTATGCAGATTAAAACTTCGTATGGAAAATTTTCAAATTTCCGTAAACCCCACATAAACATAGGTAAGTGTATGTACCTGTATATATGCATTGATATGATCGTATATACACACTCGTAAATTGGGTGTCTTTGCACGCGTACACACACACACATATATATATATATATATATATATATATATATATATATATATATATATATATATATATGATGTGTGCGTATTATCTTTCGTGGGTATGCGCATAAAAAAATACAAAACTCCCCGTCTACAAAGATATAATTTAGCGAATTATTTGGCAGTATTATTTTTTGGCGCAAAACTGAATAAAGGAATTGGCGCAAAAACTAATATATCTAGTTAATATATGAAAAAAAAAATGAATCATTGTGAAGTTGGAAGCAAAATAGCAATTTTCTGCGTGTTCCTCTTGTTCGAATGTCTACAACGAAAATAGGTTGGAATATTTAGGCGCGAATCAAGCCGGGATAATTTTCATCAAAATTCCGAGTTTACAGACACAACAGAGAGTTAAATTTCCTGAGATGAAAGAAGAATTGGTTTGAATAATGTTTGATCATCTCCGATAATTTTCGAGAATTTCAACGTGAACATGATTTTTTTTTCTTTTCAAATTGGAATCACACGTATTTATCCGAAATTTGAGTGGAAATAAACCCTGATTAGGAATAACGACATTTTATTGTTTTCATTTTCTTTGGAAAACGTAAAGAACCACGTGTTTAGATCTGTGCATCTGTTTATGAACATCTTTAGGACTCTCTCACTCACCTTCTCTTTCTCTCTCTCTCTTTCTTCCTCTCTCTCTCTTTCTCTCTCTTTCTTTCTCTTTCTCTCTCTCACGCTTTCTCTCTCTCTCGTTCACTCACCCTCTCACTCTCTATATCTCTCTCTTTCTCTCTCTCTCTTTCTCACTCAACCTCTCTCTCCCTTTCACTCACCCTCTCTCTCTTTTTTTCTCTCTCACTCTCTCTTTCTCTCTCTTTTTCTCTCTTTCTTTCTCTCTCTCTTTCTATCTCTCTCTTTCTCGCTCTCCTTTTCTATCTCTCTCTTTCTCGCTCTCCTTTTCTCTCTCTCTCTCTTTCTTTCTCTTTCTCTCTCTCTTTCTTTCTCTTTTTCTCTCTTTCTTTCTCTCTCTCTCTTTCTCTTTCTCTCTCTCTCTTTCTCTCTCTCTTTCTCTCTCTCCTTTTCTCTCTCTCCTTTTCTCTCTCTCCTTTTCTCTCTCTCTTTTTCTCTCTCTCTTTTTATCTTACTCTTTCTCTCTCTCTTCTCTTTCTCTTTCTCTTTCTCTGTCTTTCTCTTTCTCTCTTGATTCTTTACAACCTTCGACAATTAATAAACAGAACAAGAAAGAAGGGGGGCGTGATAGATAGAAAGTTCGTAAGTGATTGGTCACTTGTTGGTAAATTAATTGCAAATTGTGTCTAATTAGAACGCGTAAAATTAAGCTTTTTTTTTTCTTCTTTTTTTTTTCGAATATAATTCAATCCCAAACTTAAATAATGTTATCTATTTTCTGTGGTTAAAATATGTAGGAAGAATCCTTAGAGGAACAAACGTTGATTAACTCGGCTTGAGTATAATTCGTCCGTAGATAATTATATTTAAAAATATATGACGCTCCCTATATGGGGGGGGGGGCGTCACATTGGTGAAGGGAAATATTCTTCCCATCTAGCATTTAGGCACAATGCTTTTCCGTATGACGAGTCGAGTTTGTTCAAGTATCGCGATTAAACACACACACACACACACACACATATTATATGACACGCATTCTTTCTGTTCACTCTCCGCTTTTAACAGGTAACCCTAACCCTAAAACTCCCAACAATTATACATCCACACATACTGTCCACGCAAGTATTATTTATCGACTTTCAATTTCGAAGCAGTTCCCTGACTTTATAACCAACCTCATCTCCTTTTTAACTGTACACATAAACGTGTATTAAAAACAATCGATATTACGTATCCTTGATTTCCCCCATAACTAGAACGTGTTACCACTGTCACACATCAATGTTTACTTCACTTGAAGTAATGTTTATTTATGTTATACATCAACCGGAAAACTCTGGGTAGCCCTTCTATTATACATTTGTGTATAACTGGTTTCGTACTTCGTCTTTCCAAGGCCGATAAAAACACATTATAACTGATCTATTTTTCGCGCCCAAAATTACCAAATTATATACGTAATCATTTCTTTGTAGTCCGTGCCAGAATATTCAGACGTCACACACGCATCTCGTTTCTTTGTGTGCGCGCTTTCAGATTTAAAAAAACAAAACCTGTGCCATTTAGAGTGCGTAATATCTCTATTTATATAAGGTTAGGTATGCGTCAGTTTTTATATTTTTATGTATAGGATTCACTTGTAAACTAATTAATTTATCATCACCAATATTTGAATGGAGCTGCTAGGCTTAAAGGTGTGTAGTGTGAGCTGTATTTAATTTAGTTTTATGCAAATTCAAATACCTCAGATTTTTTGTGAAATTTGAATTATTATTCAAATTTCACAAAAAAATCTGAGGTTATTAGACATGCATTTATAAATGCACCCAAATTTTGGTTTCTTGGAAGAAATTTCAAAAAATATTTAGTGGGAATAATATGGTCACAACCTCGTATTTGAAAATTCGGTACTTTGTTACATTTGGAACCACGCTAACTTTTGACCGTTACCTTTATCCAAAATCAAACGGTAACCCGAACCCCCACTTTGACCCTGACCCTAACTCTAACCCTAACCCGAACCCCCACTTTGACCCTGACCCTAACTCTAACGCCGGGGTCAAAGTTATCTCAGGTTCTAATGTAACAAATCACCGAAGATTAAAATGCATCAGATTTGCATTGAATTTGATACATTATATCTGATTTTAATTTTTTTAAAGGGGACATAAAAGTGGTGCAAAACTGTTGTCTTAAGATTAAAATCCAGATATAATAGTTCAAGTTACATGCAAATCTGATATTTTTGGATTCTCAAATGGGAAGTTGTCTGTATTATCCACCCTCCAAGAAAACCCTTTAAAATTCCAAAGAGAAACTGAAATTTGGGGACTAATTTAATCGCTATCTCATACCTCTTGTTAAAATTGCTCATACATCGGAGATATCTGAATTTTCACAGAGGCCTTCCACCTCCTCTCCTTAACCAATTTGCACGAGACAAAATTGAACAACATATAGCTCATATTTCGGCATCTTACGTCTAGCAGATGTGTTTCCAAATTCATAATGATCGGTTCATCAGTTTCGAAGGGAATCTTGTACATACAACTATATAAACCTCCTTAACGTATTGATATATTTGAAGAATACTCGTCCAGAACTTCTTCATACAGAACAGTTTTGCGCATTTATGTCACCCTTACGAACATTAACATCAAGATATAATGATAATAAACCTACACACACACATATATATATATATAATATATATATATATGTATATATATAATATATATATATGTATATATATAATATATATATATATATATATGTACATATGTACATATGTATATATATATATATATATATATATATATATATATATATATGTATTACTGAAATCATTATGTACAACTGTTTTAATGAAATAATTCTAATAATTTTTTTTTTCTGCGAATCTCACGTTCCTATTATTTTTGAATAGCAGCGTCCACTTGGCTCTCTTCAACTGACACAGCCAGTCCACCTTTTGTTTTCTTTTTGAAAAAGAGAGGTTGTTACTCTCGAAATGATTAAAGTCTCTACCATTCCGGACCTATAAATATTTATCAGTAAGCCCACCAATTTTACAATTTACTGTCTTTATATTTACATTTTGAAATATAAATGAATTGATCTGAGATTTACCGTCTCTTGTCATTTATTTTTGTTCATTCTCATTCCACCTTCCGGTTTTTCAACATTGCATTGCTCCTGCCTCGGAATTCTCAACTTCATATTTAAAATAATTCTAATTTATATTTATCTTTCGAGTAATAAAGCCATGTAAAAATAAATTAATATATCTATGTAGACCTATTTATGTCATCCGTATGTATAGATGCCTTTGAACTAAAATGAAGCCTACCGATACATGTACACACACACACACACACACACATATATATATATATATATATATATATATATATATATATATATATATATGTATATATGTGTGTGTGTGTGTGTGTGTGTATAAGCTTCTGATTGCAGGCTTAAGTGCAAAGCTAAAGGCACGTGCCGATGCTATTTTCAGAGTTTCTTCTTTTCCTTCGTGTTCCAGCATCTATATTTATAACTGCCGGGAAATCCGATTTTCCCAAAGACATATCTGGGCGTGTCCAATCGAAGCATAAATCTTGCTACGAAAAACTTTGGTCAAAGGATGGCGGTGGCGGTGGCGGCGCGGAAATCGTAATAGGAAAAAAATGCCACCTTTCTCTGCGCGTTTCTTTTCAAGTACGCGCGTTTGTGTGTGTGTGTGTGTGTGTCGCACTTGTCTGCACGAATGAAATCACCTACGTTTTCCGCCCGCTTCGGAGGATGCGAACACTGGCCACTTTTGCGTGTTGAGTTCGCGTTCGGTATTTCCACTGAATATCTATTAATTTCACTGCCTTGGTTTGCATGTGCTGATGACTATGCTTTCCCCACTAATATGTTGAGCTCTCTAATTACGTAGAAACGGGTTGCAACTTAGAATAAAACATTGCTTTTCGGAAAAGAATAAAGCTCTTTAGGCAGTCGATAATGTAAACACATATGAAACTTAGAATTTCCCTTACTTTCGTGCCGAGAGTACTAGTATACAGAAAAGATATCAGCTTAAAACACTCGGCGTGTCCAGTAAAACTCAAGAACCGTGATACGGCGAACCATCTCGTTGTTGTTGTTGATGATATATATATATATATATCTAAGCAAGCGTTGTTGAACATCACGGAACTTTCGCGTTTGTATATTTTCCTCGTGAGGTTCTCAAACCGTCGAGCCATCTTTCTGGTTTCAGGTGGCAATCCGTATAGTACTTCGCCGATTGTTTTTAATTCGGCCATTTTCTCGAGCGCTTTCGACTTTCGTAGTCGTCTTCAGGATTAGGTTTTTTTTTTTAAATTTAAATAAGAAAACTGTAGTTAGTGTTTTATAGTTATCGCTACGGCCGAATGAAAGAGAGAAGAGGGTGTGTGGTTGAGTTTATTTTATTCTATCGTTTGTGTGTTTGGTTTTATTGTTTACTTATTTATTTTGTTAGTTCTTATCTTTGCTATTATTTATTTATATATATATATATGTATTTTGAAAGAGAGAGGTTCAAATTTGCAGGCATGCGGTAAACAATGTATGGTGACTACTCGATTCTTTTGTCATAAAACCTATAACAGATATTGAGCACTTACACATTAGCATATATATATATATATATATATATATATATATATATATATATATATATGGGAAGAGAAGGATGAAGGTAATCCGACGTGATGGTAAAATGAAAAAGGAAAACCAAAAAATGGATGTTTTTTATGTGTACATCAACGTTTCGTCTTTATTTATAAGACTTCATCAGGATGATGATATATAGAAAAGATGTCATGCAAGTACAGATACATGTAGGGTAGACATATTGGGAGGAAAAATAAAATAAAATGAAAATATATATATATATATATAATGTGTGTGTGTGTGTAACCCGGATATAAGAGAGCTGTCGGGCCCGGAGAATAAGTCTCTTACATCCGGGTTCCTCTTATATCCGGGTATTGTCTATTTTGTTTATGTAAGTATGGAAACACCACATATAACGCTTTTTACGCACAGAACACTAGTTTATTTAACAGTTATAGACATAAAAATACTTTTCAATCAGTTTTAACAAATAATTCAGTCAAAAATTACTTTTTCTTAAAAAAGGCAGTCATTTTTATTGCACACAAATCTCTTTGTTAAACTCGAATATAAGAGAGCTGTTGGGACAGGAGAATAAGTCTCTTATATCCGGGTTCGCCTTCTAACAACAAAAATGAAACCTTTTTTACGAATATTTAATGGATATGGCTATAGTGAAGGTCATAGAAAAACTCACCAACGAGGTAAGAAAATTTAGCAACGTCTTTTGACTGATTTACGACATCACACTGTCACTCAAAACGAACTCTCTTATATTGGGGAGGACGGGACCGGAGAAAAAGTATCTAATAGCCGGGTTTCTCTTATATCCGGGTCTCTTATATCGGGGTTTAATTTATAGACATTAACACAGGCTGTAATTTGGGACCAGAGACAATGTCTCTTATATTCGGGTTTCTCTTATATCCGGTGCTCTTATATCCGGGTAACACTGTATATATATAACAGCCTTATTGGGGATTTCAAACCTTATTTTATTGTACAATGTCTTAATTGTAGATTCACTGTTGCTGGTACCACGTAACCCTATGCAACCTTTTCGTCCGCCATTCCAAGACTGATTCAGCTGACAGCCGCCGATGAATTCCAACCTTGCATTTTTCAATTTCACGTTTCCACTTAAAGTGCTTACCTGAGGATTATCGATTTTTCTTCTCTTCATTCTTGCCACTATTCTACTTCCAATCTTGACCGCCGCCAACCCTGACCTTTTCACATTCCATGGCAACAATTTTCGCTTTTCTTTTTCCTGGCTTTAGTTCGATACTAGTCACACGCATACACACGAAGATATTTCTCCGAATAATCCACATACAACGTGTTTTATAACGTAAACACGTACATAAATACAAATTGCTCATATAAATACTAATGTTTTTGTCAAAGGTGTGTTTATATCCGCCTCTTTGAGCAGTGTAAGTACAGCGACATAAATTATTTTTAATGAAATACAGTTGTGAAATTAGTAAAAAAACAATTCTGAATAAAGTAAGACTTTTTCTAAGTCAGTTTGTAACGTAACAAAATGTCTGCGAACGTAAAAAAATCTATAACTTTTATTTATTTAGTTTTTTTAACGCAAATAGGTCACACATGCGTAGGTAAACCTCAATAAATTGTTTTTGAGTAATTTCCCAACTAATTTTGTCGATAATTGTAATGATTAACGACAAGGGATATCCCCTCTACGGGTTTCTGCGCGGACAGTCCTTAGTAAACCAAAAGTTACGCAATAAGCAAACGAACCTCTTCTGAACTGGAATATTTTTAGACCAGTGGCAATGTGAAACGAGGGTCACTGGATAAGTAATAAAGAACACTGGTGTTATTCAGGAGTTTTCCTTCTTTTTGAGAAGTTTCACAGGCAAGGCTGGGGTTTAGTTTAGTATACGATTTAATTCCTGGCCGGAGAGACGATATGGATGCATTATTTTCTTAAAGATATGAGCCTTTTTCTTTACGTGTCTTTGTGGCATGTTGTCATACGAAAGTTTCCCACTTTTTTACGTATACCTTTACATTGTTGCTCTACTCTGCCAGATCTTTCAAGGTGAACTGGTTCGACAGTATAAGGCGAACAAGGCAATGCTGCATTGTATTATCATTCAGATGGTTGGACTAGTTTTGGAGACCATCTGACCATATAAACTTTTCATCGGCCAATTCCCGTTCTCAGGCAGTTGAGTGTTTTCCACTGGACTCAGGGTTCATCTGAGCCAGGAGGGAGAACCTCGGAAAGTGCGATTTCCATGTCAGATGGGATATATTTTCAAGCTCTCTTGTCCAAAGTTGTAGTCTAGTCTCTTCCTGCGATGTTGTTAGGGGATAGACATGGTTCAGGAAGGTTCTCCTGGAGTTAAGTCGTTGGGCCGTTGGTTTACGTCCATGAGGGAGAATGCGTGTATCACTACCTCTTCTCGGTTGGTAACTTCCCGTCTCACATCTGAATGGGCAATACCAGTGAGGGTATGACTGCAATTAATGAAGTAGCTCTGACAGAGCTTAAGAAGGAACATACTTCTAGCTACCAGAAGTAAGCATCCGATGTTTAGCTGTAAGATGGCCAAGAATTTAATTCAGTGCTCAATTTACATATTTGAACTCTAAAGTGAATTGATGCCAAATCATGTGCAGGTTGTTTTACGAAATATTTCTTTTTAATCGACGGAATTATATAATAAATTGATGTGATTTAGAGTTTAATTTCTTTTATATTTAAATACATTAGAATAAATAAAACTTTGTTATTTCAAAGCGTTTCGTCCAACTGTCATAATTGAATTTAATTGCTTCATTTCGATGAATTGTCCAATTGTGTTCGTTGGCAATATAACAAATTTAACTGAAGTTAATTGCTTTCGTAACGAAACACACACACGCACACACACACACACACACACACACGCACGCACATATATTCTTTATTAGTTGTTATTGTTAGGGGTAATCGCTGTGTAAAAGTTAATGGCGATTGCATTTCCTAAATGCTTGATAAGAGTTGACTTACGTAATGTCGCCCCTTATTTTTTTAAGAGTATATATTTATGCCTCTATATGAGCCGCAATAACGGTGAAACACGTGTCCGTAGATTATTAATATATATATATATATATATATATATCAGATGTTTGAATGTGATATATATATATATATATATATATATATATATATATATATATTATAATAATAATCCAGGTAAAACATCCACAGGGTAGTAATCCAAAGAATTTCAACCGGGTTTATAAAAAGTGCGCAATATCAAATAGAGCTTTTATATATGATTATTTTTATTTACACAGACCTGTACAAAATCTGCGACACTGGCATGTCGATGTTATCGATCAACAGTTATTATAAACTGGGATCTCATCAGGAAGAGTTAGAATCCGATCTTAACCTTAGATCATATTTGGAAAGAACATATCTGTGTAAATAAAAATAATCATATATATATATATATATATATGGCACCAGCTTCGATTTCTACCACACAAAATGTTTGGGAAGTGTAAAAAAAATAACGAAATATCGAGGAGGAAGATAACCAACCGGACCTCCACTGAAATACTGCAAAGAGCACTGGAATTTTTTGCAAATTTATTGCCGCTGAAATTCCAGAGAAAACCAACATCGGTGCTAACGAGGTAAACGTCTGTTGCGATAACGTAAAGTTATTTGAAACGGTTATTGAAAGTGTCGGATAAAATCTCACGAGATATTTTTGTCGCTAAGACTCCAGTTAACACGACTTATTATTACCAGTGACTAATGCTCACACGAATCCTTATGGGTATATACTACTACTACTACTACTACTACTACTACTACTACTACTACTACTACTACTACTAATAATAATAATAATAATAATAATAATAATATCATTATTATTATTAATATCCTGTCAGACCGCCCACTTAAGTAATGACATTCTGACCATCTAAGCCATCATTTTCAAAGTTGTCGCAATTCTCCTTATCCTCGAGTGGCCGTCACTCCTTAATAAAATAATAATAATTGAAGTTAATAAGACATCGTTCATATCACTTAAGTTCAAAGAATAACTGAAGAAATGCATATCTTTTATAAACAGGAACAAATAGAACAGAATAAAATCCATTATAGGAAATTCTTATATTATAAAATCTCCCCATTTTCCAAGCATATCGGAAAATGAACCTGGAGATGTACGTATGTATATTTATCTATAATTATATTAATCATCGTTAATCAAATCATTCAGGACTTCTGGTTGTTTCACTGCTGTGAAAAATGGCACAATTAAATCCTTTGTGTTTATTTCTCTGCGATGTGATATAATTACTCAGCCATTTCATGACGAATCCCTTCTCAGCCAATCAGAATTGCTGATAATTATTTGTATTATCATAAAGACCATTGAAATCGTTTGATAAATAATGGATTATGAAAACGAAAATAAGTGTCTTGACCAGCTTTTCCCCACCGGGATTCCTCGGAACCCTAATGTTTCGCAACTATTTTCCAAAAGTTCTCCAAAAACAAGTAAAATAAGCTAATGCACTTTTGACTTTATATTATTAAACGCCAGCCACTATACATAACTCTGGTACGGCTCATTCTGTAGTATGCCATCTAAACTCTGAGAGTAGAAAGTGACTAACGTTGGGTTTCCTTTCGTCAGCCTCGTAACTCTCGCTTCCTTTATTTTGTCCTTTAGTCTTCACATGCCATGAGCGATGTTTCTGACAAAAAGGGGAAGAACTGATGTTTTGTGGGTTGAACTCCATCCATTTAACACTTATCGTTGGCATGTTTTTGACCTTGAAGTAGTATTTATTTATTTTTTATTTTAAGAGTTCCACAACTAGTTATTGTAATACTGATCGGTTAATTAGTTTGATAGTGAATCCTATATATATATATATATATATATATATATATATATATATATATATATATATACGCGGCATGTCTAAAAAGTATCCGATCTTAGGCCAGAAAAAAATATTTCACATACGTGACGGGGTTGGAACTCTAATCTCCTACAAAGTAGGTCCATTGTACTTGCACACACTTAGCCCATCGATCCATCCACTGCCGGAAACACCCCTGAAAGTCTTCTTTTGGAATAGGGTTCATCTCCGGTTTCGTGTTAGATTCAGCAGGTGTTGAGAAGATGCGATGGGTGTAACACAAATTAAGGAGTGGTTCAACCGATTAAAAAATGACCGAACATCAGCAAAGAATAACCAGCGTTCTGGCAGGCCCAAACTGCTCGGGTGCAGCTGTTGTTGAGAGGGTGCGAAAAGAGATAATGCGGAACGCGACGCCGGAGATGAACACCATTCGAAAAGAAGACTTCCAGGTGTGTTTCCGGATGTTGATGGATCGGTGGGCTAAGTGTGTGCAAGCACAAGGGGCCTACTTTGAAATGGATTAGGGTTCCAACCCCGTCACGTATTTGAAATATTTATTCTCGACTAAGGTTGGATACTTTTTAGACAACCCTCGTATAGACGTCATCATATCTAACCTAGTATGTTGTTTAATATATAATAATCATTGGAAATATATTTAGTGATGTCTGTACGACACTAGTATGTACACGCCTTCACTAGTCAGTTATCACTAAGCGGACAAGACCTGTACGTTACTAATTCGTGTATCAAGTGACTTATTCATTCTAAGACGTTTGTATTTATTACTTCACATCACGTTTTGCCGAGATTTAGCCTCACTCTTTTCAACATTGCCAGTAAAAGATTAATACATCTGATGCAACAATTGCCTATTTTCATACTGTCTACATTTATATCATAGGCATATGATATTCGTTACTTGTTTTTTTGGGGGGCGTTTTACTTTATTTTTTTTTTATTTTGTAAAAATAAAAACTCCCTAATGAAATATTATAAACGAACAGTATTAATTTTATTTATAATTAACAAAAAACTTTACAGTGCAATATTATTTTTTCCTTAAACCTATTATTTAAAAATATATACTATATTATTTACCAACTATCTCTAGGAGCATACGTGGAATATCAAACAAATATGTTTAATATATTGATACCCAGGTAACGCTGAGTAAAGCCGCTAGTATTTTATGTAATTCTCATCAAGTATCCCCGCTTCCAAGACTCCGAGGGAGTATATCTGTATTATGAACCCGTTGTGGGCCGAGTATATACTTGCAAGTATTAGCGTAGTTAATGACGTTGTTCCGGTGCTCTGTTTGGTTCGTGTGACTTTCGCTACCGCTACCGGTGCGAGTTAGTAGTGCCCGTTGGCAGCCTTGACTTGCGTAAGTGGGCGGAGAAAAAGGACTGTAAAGGAATGCGGAAGATACGGTGGCGGGGTGGGGAAATATGTGAGCCACTCTCAGCAGGTGTGCCACGAGTTACGTGAAGAAGCTGGCAATGATGACAAAAAAAAACTCGCCTACCGGAAGATAACATAGACTGCTTCTGAAACAGCGTTAGAAAGCCACAGTTAATTTCGTTTATATTCAAGAATTAACATTGCTTTTTAAAAAGATACCAGTGTTTGTTTTGTGTCTTTTTTTTTTTTTTTGCGTAGATAAATTCTGCACCATATAAACGGATTATAATTGTTCACAAGCTTTGAAAAAATTTTTTTTGAGGGGCCACTGTAGACGCAAGGGTCTACTGAGAATTAGGGTGGACGTTTTAGGGAATCATCCTAAATTGTGAGCTGTGCAGTTTGATGCTTGTTGACGTTACGGTGAATGTGTACGACTATAGTACAGAAAGGCGTCGGCTGTAAACCGGAGATCACGTGATATAAATCGAACCGTTTTTACGTCCCTTACCCAAAAAGGACCGGGAAACATAGCCTTATGTCAGGGATGCGGTATTTTAAAGCCGTACCGCCACCCCCGAAAAAGCCGTTTCTTTTTGTATTTTCGTTTTTTTTTTGTTTTTTTGTTTTATTGGTTCCTTTATTTAAGAAAAATTAATAAACATTTAATTTTTGAAACTCGAAAGAAAAAAAAATCACATTTTCAAATTTTTCGTTTCAACAAAAACATTGTTTTTTTTAATAAATAAACTAATACATTTTTAAAGAAAATAAACAGAATGTTTTTGTTGCAAGGAAACATTTAGAAAATGTGATTAAAAAAAGAAGATTATTTCTATTTTCTTTGTCAAAAAAACAATTAATTTATCAATCACTTGCTTGTTTGTATTTCAAATTAAATGATGTCAAGTTCAAAAAAACGACTGCCCGATATGTTTTTGGACGGGACATAAAAACGGTGCTATTAATATCACGTGATCTCCGCTTTACAGCCGACACATTTGGGTATTATTATCGTACACATTCACCGACGTTAGTTTTAGTTTAGTATATAGTCAAATAGCAAAATAAAACTCTTTACAGATATCGAACCTGTGATCATGGTCTCTTTTAATCCAGTGACGTTTAACTGTTTGCCGCCTGAGACTTTTATAATTAGCGAAGTTTCCTCGTGCTGCTGGCCTCTGGAACTCCCTCCCTGCCCCCTGTTTCCCCGACAGTACTGACATGCAGAAATTTAAAACTAATGTAAACAGACATCTCGCTGCTCAGATCCCAATTTAAGCTGAACCACTAATCCTTCTCCCCTTTTCCTTTTTCTCAGTAGCCCTTACGTTTACAGTGGCGTCCTGCCTTGTTTGGGGTGAATCATGTAAAAAAAAATTTAAAAAAATTCTTTCCCGTTTGGGGACGTTTTACCCTTCTGTTAAACCATATATCTGTCATGGTACTTACGTTTCCTATACATTCCGTATTATATAAGCGGGTTATAATTATCTAAGGAGCTGGAATACGACCCTACCCCATATTAGACCTTTTTTTTGTTCATTTCTATTTTTTATTTTTACCCTTGCAAACGGCCATTTTTTTTTTTTTTTTTTAAATTTTTTTTTGCGATAGAGTGATCCCATTTCTTTAAAAAATGGTGTGAAGAGTGATAACGTACGCACGAATATGAAATTACATTATCGTATTATTTAAAAAGTTCGGTCAGTTGTATGTATGTAGTTTTTCGATGCGTCTGCGGATGTGTATGACTGAGAGGTTCAGTCACCTTGCTTTTAAAAATATCAGTTTGATCGCTAAATTCACGGATTTGATAGGCGCACCTTAAAAATATCAGTTTGATCGCTAAATTCACGGATTTAATAGGCGCACCTTAAAAATATCAGTTTGATCGCTAAATTCACGGATTTAATAGGCGCACCTTAAAAATATCAGTTTGATCGCTAAATTCACGGATTTAATAGGCGCACCTTAAAAATATCAGTTTGATCGCTAAATTCACGGATTTAATAGGCGCACCATTAAAATATCAGCCCTTGATCGCTAAATTCACGGATTTAATAGGCGCACCTTTAAAATATCAGCCCTTGTTCAAATCTCCCCCCCCCCCTCGTCAGTCATGTTATAAAAAAAATCAAATAAAAATCTCTGGGTCATAAATTGATTTTTCTCACGACATCCAACTTCTGCAGAGCAATGTACTATAGGCAATTGTCAGACACGAAACAATAGAGATATTCGATCGATACACTCAGCTGCGTTTTACGTCGAAACTGACTTTTGTCTCGACAACAATGAGAGTTCATTTCTACATATGAAGATAATTATTCATGTATTTAAAAAAATAATCAGTAAAAAGAAGAAACAATTACTTATTTCGATGATAGGAAGAGGAGTGGCGTTGTCAGGGCGGACATATAATAAACATCTCTATTTATATAAAGTTAGGTATGTGTATTGATTTACTCCTCTCCAGGAGTTAGGCACAAGGCCAGTTTTATCTTACTCCCACAAGTAAGATGTGACCCAGGGTCGGGAAAGTGGGGTTTAAAAATTGCCTGGGCAGCCCCGTCGGCATTTCCCGGTAGAGGCGCCTCAGGCAGTAAGCAATAAACTTACTCCTCCCCAAAGAGGGGAGGCAAAGCCTGGGAGGGTGACCCTCCTAGAACTGCACAGAACAGACCCATTGACTGGCGTAAATCAAGACCCGACGGTCAAGACAATACCAGTCTATGGGGTGCAGTATCCATCGGAACAGATACTACACTTTGATCTTAGCCAAATTATGCACAGGATTCACTCCTAAACTGTAACTTTTAACTATAGATATTTGATATCAATCAATAATCATTCCTCAAGTTTCAAATTGTTAGGAGTAGTTTAAAGGGGTTTAGGGGTCCTATTACTGTCACAACCTTCCATATAGAAATTCAAATATTTCGGATTTGCACTCACTTTGATTCATAGTCATTGGATAAGAATTCAGCAAGATTCCCTGAATTTTAATTTCTTAAGACAACTTAAGCTTTAAATTTGCGACGTATTCTAGAATCAAAATCATGTAATAGTTATTGGAATAAAGACTCTAGAAATGAGTTTTCATAGTATTATATCTTAATTTTAATCTTTGTAAAAATTGTTCTGTTCGAGAATTAATTTTACCTGTCCTGGATCGTTATTCCAATATCTATATCTATATCTATCTATCTATCTATCTATCTATATATATATATATATATATATATATATATATATATATATATATATATATATATATATAATTTATAAATAATATTTTTAAATAATATTTTTTAATTAATCCATATACACATGTGTTTCATGCCAAACCTGCAATCATCAGTATGGGGTGAGACAATCTATGCAAGTCACACGGTGTGAACCCCAATACGAAAGTTTATATATATATATATATATATATATATATATATATATAAATACGAAAGTCAAATATATATATATATATATATATAAATACGAAAGTCAAATATATATATATATATATATATATATATAAATACGAAAGTCAAATATATATATATATATATATATATATATATATAAATACGAAAGTCAAATATATATATATATATATATATAAATACGAAAGTCAAATATATATATATATATATATATATATATATATATATATATATATAAATACGAAAGTCAAATATATATATATATATATATATATATAAATACGAAAGTCAAATATATATATATATATATATATATATATAAATACGAAAGTCAAATATATATATATATATATATATAAATACGAAAGTCAAATATATATATATATATATATATATATATATAAATACGAAAGTCAAATATATATATATATATATATATATATATATATATAAATACGAAAGTCAAATATATATATATATATATAAATACGAAAGTCAAATATATATATATATATATATATATATATATATATATATATATATAAATACGAAAGTCAAATATATATATATATATATATATATATAAATACGAAAGTCAAATATATATATATATATATATATATATATAAATACGAAAGTCAAATATATATATATATATATAAATACGAAAGTCAAATATATATATATATATATATATAAATACGAAAGTCAAATATATATATATATATATATATATATAAATACGAAAGTCAAATATATATATATATATATATATATATATATATATATATAAATACGAAAGTCAAATATATATATATATATATATATAAATACGAAAGTCAAATATATATATATATATATATATATATATATATAAATACGAAAGTCAAATATATATATATATATATATATATATATAAATACGAAAGTCAAATATATATATATATATATATATATATAAATACGAAAGTCAAATATATATATATATATATATATAAATACGAAAGTCAAATATATATATATATATATATATATAAATACGAAAGTCAAATATATATATATATATATATATATATATATATATATATATATAAATACGAAAGTTATATTTTCGTATTATATATATATATATATATATATATATATATATATATATATATATATATATATATATAAATACGAAAGTTATATTTTCGTATTATATATATATATATATATATATATATGACTTTCGTATTGGGGTTCGATCCGTGTGACCGGTAGGGATTGCCCCCTCGCATACTGACGATTGCCGGTTTGGTATCAAACACATCATGTGTATATGGGTTGATTTGAAAATATTATTTAAAAATAATTATATATCCCTCAGTGCCAGAACTCCGCTTACAGCAAATTGAAACCTATCTACCACGGAGGAAGGGAAGTAAATCTCTAATTCATGTCACACCTGAACAAAGAGAAAAAAGTGTTTCAATATTCTCAATAAAACGAATTAAGCGTGCCGAACTAACAGTCTGGTAACGGCAATAGCAAGTACACTCACTCTTGATCTAATATATAAGATAAAGTCAGCCCTTTCACCGTTTCTTTGTCATCAATAGCTTTCTATGCTTATTATGCTTATTAAAGACTAGCTATACATCCTCAGCGTTGCCCGGGTTTCATTTTAGTTTTTTATTTGTATTAGTTTGCATTTTTTAAAACTTATAATAGACAACCTATTGTATTCTTCAAATTAAAAACAGTTATCTCTCTTGCTAATTTTTATTTTTAGGTGATTATTTAATGTTTCATATAAGCAGTCGTCTGAGGCGGACTAAGTAATTTCAAAAATAAATTCTAACTAAGCACGTTATTATATTTTCAATAACACGGTATAACAATAACAAATGATTCTTGACTCGTCAGAAGGAAAGTTTTGTTTGTCAGCTAACATGCTATTTGGGTCTGACTTTTAGAATCCGACAAGATAACTTTGTTATGTAACTGTGGATATCATAGCAGCAATTATTGATATTGTATTCGATCGATACGTTAGCAAAAATAATCGATTGACGACTATGTAAAGCGACAAGTTAACTAATATAATATTAAAAAAAGGAATCTCGTCGAAATAAACATTTCTTATGAATCACCTTAACTGTCAGTAACTCTACAAGAAAAAAAACTCATCCAATTCCGTTGATTGCTCTAAAAATTGATTTGTTCAAACCTCGCCACCACTCCCGCCTTTTCAAATATTGACGCATGCGCGATAACAAAAGAAACAAAAAAAAAATGAATGAATTAACATAATTAATGTCCTTCCATATCTTCAAGGGATCCGTATTATTTTTATTTCAGATGAACCATTAAATATTTTAAAATGTTTCGACTTAATGGATTGAAAGATTTTGAGAAGGAAAAAAAACTGCATTTTAATATTTTTGTCTGAACTGATTTTTTTTTTTGCGACTCCTACCTGAACTATAATATTCAACACGTAATATATAGCTACCTGGAGGGGGTATCGATCGCAGTCTCTTTTGTTCTTTTTTCATATCTTTGATACAGCTCTAAACACATAGACATAGCCACAAATACACACACACACATGTACTCACACATTCATAAACACTTGCACACACTTAGTGCAAGTGTCTTCGATACTCACACTGACAAACAAATGCATACACTCACCTACACAATCGCACACTTATATGCAGACGCGTCTAGACACTCATGCTAACAACTCACACACACACACACACACACACACACACATAGACAATATCGTTAAAAAAGGTATAAACACATTTCAACTTATTTATCTCAGTTTTCATTTCTCCCAATATCCTTTTTTCGATTATTCTTCAGGGGATTATTTCTCTGTAAAATATTGTATTGTTTGCCAGATTACGGTCTTTTATTTAGGCATCAACAAACGGTTAAATCTATTCGAGTAAAACGCGTCGTGCATATCTTTCTACGTCGTCAGTAACATGTACTTAAATGGAATACAAGATGTAAATATGAACTTATATCGGTTCTTAGCAACGATTTCACCATCATCCGCCTTTGTTCTACCAATTCGATCATCTGAAATAATTTAATGTCTCATAAAATTCAGAGGTTAAACAGTTTTACTGGGCGCCCATGCTTTCTCTCAAAGGAACACTTTAAATATGGTTAGAAGTTGTAACTGCTCAGACTTATTGATATATAGCTTATATGATTGAAGTTATGGGATTGTTTTACAAATACTTCAATGGATTATGCTCCAATGAATTGGCTACTCTGGTGCCCCCTCGACGTAAATTCACTAGACTAACTCGACAATCAACTATATCCCATCCATTCACTATGGAGGTCCCCAGATGCTATAGAGCTTTCTACTCAAATAGCCTCTTTCCCCGTGCTGCTGGGCTCTGGAACTCCCTCCCTGTCCCCTGTTTCCCCGACAGTACAAACATGCAGAAATTTAAAACTAATGTAAACAGACATCTCGCTGCGCAGATCCCAATTTAAGTTGACCCCCTACCTTCTCCCCTTTTCTTTTTTCTTAGTAGCCCCTTACGTCTACAGTGGCGGCCTGCCTTGTTTGGGGTGAACTATGTTAAAAAAAATTTTTTAACATTTACTTCATGTACTTAAGTCGATGATGAAAAATAGATAAAATAATTAATGAACTAAAAAATAATAATAATAAAAAGTCTTTATTTTATATTTTTCCAAATACAAAACATACAAATGTTTATGGGAGATTTGACTATGAAGTATCCTTCCGCCCAACTCTCCAATTAATTCATACTTCATAACAATGAGATGTAAAGGCCACAAAAAAAACATAAAATATAAAAAGTACAAAAGACAACGTTAACATAACAGCAAATTAGTAATCAATACACTACAACATGCGGAAATTGTGCACTCATCACCAAATACAAAAATACACACGAAACAGACATGCATAAAACCTACATATACATAGGTATACATATACCATGTATATCCACTAATATCCGTTCCGAAAAAATAACTCCACCAGAAGCAAAACACAATTGCGATAAAAATAATGATTAGAAAAGGATGGACATTTTCTCCATTTTTAGAATCAGCATGATGTAGTTTAATTAACTAATTAATTAATTAATTGAATATTAAAACCGTTGATGTGGGAATTACTCGTGTCTTTTGGATACATTGTTGTATCTGTGACGTCACTGAAAGCGCGCCTGATAGAAAGTTGCGTGTGTTGGTATCGCTCTATAAAAAAGCAGTCGTGTATGTCTTGACAATATTTGCGAATGGCTCTTGTCTTTCGTTACGCTCGCTATCGTCTCGTTCAAAGTCGTCAATGGAATATTTAAACAGAAAACATTCCGTGAAACTCAACTCTATGGAATCCGTTTAGAATTTATTTTCCTAACAAGCGCAACTATTTTTCTTTCCACACACACACACACACAAATGTCTTCCTTTTGTGAAAACTGTTTTCCCCCTAATCTTTCTCTTGCATTGTTTTTTTTTCAATCGCCGACGCTATTTTCTCTTCTCAGTCTGCAACAAAACCGACGTCTCTTCCCCCCCCCCCCTCACACATTGCAAGAAAAATCAACACAAACAGACTGGCATTTTTTCCTTGTTTAGTCCTTTATTTGCATACTAAGATAGTTTTGGTTGCAGAGATAGTAGAACATAAGTTCATATGAAGGAGAATTAGTTGATCTGAATGGCCGGATTCGTTTCCACATGCCTTTAAAAAGATGAGTGGTCTCTGCAAATACAGGTTCTACCACACAGAAGTGGAGAGTGTGAGCCACCTGACATCCAGTTGTAACGTTCTGCTGGGGGATGGCTATTATACAATGCGACACAACGGAGTGTGTAAATATCTTCACTGGACTAGCAGCAAGTCCTGGGAGCATATACCAAAAAGAACAGTTGGAAATAATTTATACACCATCCACTATGACTATGCAATCCCTACAGATACATATCTAGAAAACGGAGCTGTTAAACCTGACATCGTGATATGGGACAAAAGGGAGAAAGTAGCAACCCTGGTTAAGGTCAGTGTCCCTAATGATGTAGGATTAAACAGGGCCGAAAGGGAAAAGATTACGAAACACAAAGGTTTTATGTACGACATGAAAAGAAACTGGAATCTTAGGAAAATCTCCATCATCCCAGTAATTATAGGAGCAACAGGACTAATGAAAAAGAATTTCAAAAGCTATCTGGCGAGTATAACCGGTGAACCGAGTGCAAGAGAAATACAAACAATTACACTTAAAGGGACGGTTAGAATCTTAAAAAGATCTCTCGGCTGGAGTGTCTGAAATAGCTGTGAATATTTGGCATCCTAACGGATGCTCCATCACCAGCAAAAACAAAAACATTAGAAATTTTTTTAAAAGGGAGAGTTTGAATTACCTACTAGACACCAGCCTCGAGTGACTTCGGTCTATCTGTAAAAGGGTTGGTCAGAATAACCTGACATGTAGATACTTCCTCTACAGGTAATCCCTGACCAAATATTCAAAATAACATAGTATTAGGAACCCAAATAAGATCCCCTTGACACAGCTATACACTGGCTCATACGAGGAATGGTGCACCTTTTCTAAGAAATGTTATTTCAAGTAACAGCACTTAGCTGGATACTCCACCAGACTAGATGAATTATTGTCCTGGAATCCGGTAAGACCAAGAAACCACAAAAAGATATATTATAACATAGTTCATGGGATCAATTGGAGAGGAAAATTAGTATTCTTAACTTTACTAACTAAACGTTTGACAGGTAAAGAAGAACATTAATAGAATATTCAAATGTCTATGTATCTCATATAGAGATCAAGTGATAGCCTCAGGAAGGGGCCTCTTGATTTCTGAGAACTTCGACTGAAGTAAAATGAAACATAAACTTCTAGAACAAATTATATATTTACATGATTCGAACCTTTGTCCTCATTCTGGTATATTCCAACCAGATACAGTACACATATATCAATGCTCGTTCTTACAATATGTATAACATATTCTTTTTCACACTCCCTTTGCGGATGGGCACTTTAAAAATATAATAAAACTCTCCAAATTAAAGCAAAATTTCGTGTTCCGTCTTTTTTAATTTGTCGAACACTCTCGGTAGCTTATTATATATTCGCTTGAACAAAAAACAATAATATACTTTATTTCTTTTCATTACGCATAGCTGTTAATATGGCCGTTGCGACAAGAGGTTCGGGGTTCGAATCGTTCGGCTGGGGGAGCAGTTATCTCCACACTGATGATTTTGGAAGGATGAAACATGTGTATGTGGATATTTAAAAAGTATATTTATTATAAAAAATATTTCAAAAATACTTATATATTTATATAACAATGTAAATCAACTTCCAGACAGCAGATATTGCAGAATCAAAGGGCTCCATATACTTTCAGATAGAGCTGTATAACAATAATATACACTAAAAAGCGGCAGTTTCTCCGTTGTTCCCATCTTCGGTCATGTAGTATACCTCCCTGTACACATAAATGCAAGACATATTACAATATTATACGCTTCTGCTGATCGGGTCTACCGTGAAGCTATAATTAAATATTAAGATGAGCCGCTTTTGCTTTTGCGTATCTATTGTTATATATATGATATTACAGAAGTTAAGATCAACATTGTACTATAGGTTTCAAGCTAGAGGACGGGAGCAGGCAACCAAAACTGCTGGGTTTTCATAAGCTTAAAACTGAAAGTACCTTGTTGATCTGAATGTTTATAATATTATAACTAAATATTGCGTTGGTATTATTAAAAAATCGAGCAGATTATTAGATTTCTTTTGAACGAATGGAACCAATAATTATACATGTCATGATGTTTGGGTGTTTATATGGCCGTGTATTTTGATATCTATAACACGAAATAATGTTCCGATGATCGACATCACGTGAGATCCATAAAATCATTCCATAGCTGTGAACTTCGAAATATATTTCTTGAAACGATCGAACTGTATTCAAATTGAAACCGGATCAATTCAGAAGTTTAGCTTAAGGAGATGAAGGAATTAAAATGAGATAAAAACAACTTATAGGCACGAAAATCCAGACAGGAAAATCTGTTTTGTTGGCTGCCAACAACCGTCTGTCTCGTTCGATTTTTTCCAACGACCTCTACTTCATACATACATACATACATACATACATACATACATACATACATACATACATACATACATACATACATACATACGTGCATACATACATACATACGTTTGTGTGTATGTATAATATCTATGATAATAATTAAGTTATTTTTGTCATTTGCTTAACCTTATTTTTTTAATATCTGGATCTCGAAATGTTAATCAATTAGATTAGATACCAATACCAATTTTATATTGTATTATATTGACTTGTTTGGAATTTTTATATATATATATATATATATATATATATATATATATATATATATATATATATATATATATATATATATATATATATATATATATATGACTGTGTCTCCGACAACCAAGAAAAATACATATACATAGGTTTGACTACCACGACTTTGTCGAGAAGATTAACGATGCATTTGTTTGATACTAACGCCATAGCCCAACACTTAACTAACGACTATTCCTGCTCTCGATTGGAATTCAGAAAACTCTTAGTAGAAAATACCAAAATCTTAGAATATAGTACTAACAAACAAAAACTCCATATACAGGGTGTCTCAAAAAAATGTACTCACTCGTAGAATGACGAGAAAACTTTGCTTCATCGCTCCACACAATTTTGTGTGCAAACTCGACATCTTCTGCACATGTTGCCATTCTAAGAGTGAGTACATTTTTTTGAGACACCCTGTATTAGAAGCCGTATATATAAAAAACCAATAAACTAATTAATAGAATTAACGTTAATATCAGTAATAATATGTATACTAAAATGTCTATAATTCTAACTATAGTTTCGTACTTATTACATTATTCCCACCCAAACCTTCTATAATGCTAACACATGGTCTGTACCTGATTAACCTCATTCCCCTTAAAATGGACCCGGATTGGTCTGAAAGTACTTGGGACACAAATCTAAACTATGGCAAATTCATCAGCCAATTACCCTCCGAAACTAAGATCCTGATTCGGATTATTGAAAGGATCTACCAAACATATCTAGACATGAGTTGTCTCTTATATTCAACAATACTTGTCTGCAAGAGAAGATGCGGCCTATATATATATATATATATATATATATATATTTATACATATACATATAATACGGCATAATTACGTTGACACACTGGTGCTTGTAAGATCACCGAAGCTAAACGACGTTGAATTTGATGAGTACTAAAAATGGGTAACGATTCGGGAATACCAGATGCTATATGTGCTTTCTGCTTATCCCAGCATTGTTTCTAATCGTCCTGGACATCCCCTTGCTACTGGAATCAAAAAGCGCCGACCCATAATTACCTTAACCCATAATTACACGCAAGGGCACACTTACAGGGGGTATATATTGTCTCTCAACATTCAACGGAAGTCATGCCATATATATATTATACTGAGCAAAAATGAAAAAATAAATGATATCTTAAAAAAGACGTCACTGTATTCGTCTATAAAGAGTTACTTCCCTTACTTTTAAGCCCCAAAAATGATAGTTGAGAAAAAACAAAACAAAACAAAATCAATTCCATACTTAAAAGTAAAAATGGTTGGTTTGCGGTAATATTACTGCAAATTAACTATTTTGTTTTTATTAAAGCAGAATGCTTTTGCTTGCAGTAAAATATGTGAGTCTTGCATGGTTCAAACTGTGCGGTCATACATACTTTGTAAAAAACTTATTTCCATGTCTCTTAAACGGTAACAGATCTAATGATATAGATTTTCAAACCATATTTTGCTCATTAAAGATCCCCTTTAATTGGAAGTCAGCTCAACAATGTTTTAAATGGCTTTGAAATATTTAAATGTTCCATGTGGGACCCATTATGAACCCGTCCTGGGACGGGTATTTTCTCTCGTTTTCGTATACGTGTAGATGTTATCTTTTTTGTCTGATTAAATGTGACGCGTGTTTAGAAAACAGATTCAGTTGGCGCGTTTTTTTTCTTCTGTTGTTCTCAATTCTCTGCCATCTGCTTGTTTCTCTTCGTCTCCCCTTCGCCTTCTCTCTTCTCCCTCGCCTCTCTCGTCTCTCTTTCTCTCTCTCCCTCTCGTCTATATTTCCCTCTACCTTTAACCTTTCTGTGCCGTCTCCGCTTTCTCTGCCTCTTTCTGTCGACGTCCGTTCGAGTTACAGCTCGAATTCTAGATAGATCATTTATTGATTTGAATCCGATCGATTTTTTCGTTATGGCGTCTAGGAAACATTACTATCTAAGCAACCACTGAGAACGCACTACGATAGGACGTACACACACACGCACACACACACGCACACGCACACGCACACGCACACGCACACGCACACACACACACACATGATTATATATAAATATTTATTTATTTTTTAGGAAAACTCCATCAGCAGACATGTGTACCCGGAATCTATATGTCTGAAATCTGAAGAGGTGTGCTATTCGGGATAGGGGTGGGAGTATCTTGATCTGTTTATATGTCAGTATATTATATCGTTAAAGAAATGTAGACAGAAACACCAGGGCTCTCAAAACTTATTCTCTTGTCGAGTATTACGCGAGTATCATTCGTCACTCTTTAGTTTGAAAAGTTTCCTTGAATCCCCTCTTCTATATTTATTTTCATACTAGCTGCTCCTACCCGGCGTTGTCCGGTAATGGTTTTAATTGCAATACGTGTTTTTTTCTTGTTTTTTTTAGGCAATGCCCTTTCTTTACCAAATATTATTTTTGCCTCAAAACAAAAGTTACCAACTCTTTATGCACGAATGCAGTAACACCTTTTTTTTATTAAGATGGCGGTCATTTGAAAGTAATTCCGACCAAGACGAAGTATTTCCTGGAAGGAATTAAATCGAAATACATTTTATCATTCTGTACAAAATGACTCAACGATCT
Organism: Sepiola atlantica; assembly: GCA_963556195.1. Taxonomy (NCBI): domain Eukaryota; kingdom Metazoa; phylum Mollusca; class Cephalopoda; order Sepiida; family Sepiolidae; genus Sepiola; species Sepiola atlantica. The sequence goes on along the minus strand of OY744527.1, from coordinate 31,557,773 downwards.
ATATGAAAAACTGACGAACTAGAATCGGGAAATGATACGGAATTTCGAACTGCATCTGTTCTTTAACTTTTGTTGTTCCGTCAACCATGACCGGGTAGAAGTATTAAGTATTTTTTTTTATTCTTTGGTAATATCGCGTGTAGTGAACCTTAAATCTCTAGGAAATTGCTACTTAGGACTGATTGTCACTTAACACCTTTATCTGTTGCGCCACGTTCCATGTAGTAAATTTTGACAATAAAATTCAAGATGAGAATATTAGTTGGTATAATCCAAATAGTACAAATATAGTCTTGCATGAGACTTTTTTTTTTCAGATATGTCCACTAATCTTTAAAAAGCTTATCCGTTGATCTGTTCGTACTCACCTGTTACACTTCGTTCAATTGAATATTCCTGATTAAAAGCAGAAATTGAATGAACGCACTTTTATTTTTGTCGGTCTGTTCTGGTCAAGTTTAAAACTGCTTTTTCTTTGGTTTGTCCCGATCAACTCTGAAACGACATTTTCTTTGGACTATCATGCTTCAGTTTAAAATAGCTCTTTCTTTGATTTGTCACACTCAAGTTTTAAATAACATTTTCGTTTATCTACCATTTTAAAGTTTGCAATAACATTTTCGTTGATCTACCATTTTAAAGTTTGAAATATCATTTTCGTTGATCTACCATTTTAAAGTTTAAAATAACATTTTCGTCGATCTACCATTTTAAAGTTTGAAATGACATTTTCGTCGATCTACCATTTTAAAGTTTGAAATATCATTTTCGTTGATCTACCATTTTAAAGTTTGAAATAACATTTTCGTTGATCTACCATTTTAAAGTTTGAAATATCATTTTCGTTGATCTACCATTTTAAAGTTTAAAATAACATTTTCGTCGATCTACCATTTTAAAGTTTGAAATGACATTTTCGTCGATCTACCATTTTAAAGTTTGAAATATCATTTTCGTTGATCTACCATTTTAAAGTTTGAAATAACATTTTCGTTGATCTACCATTTTAAAGTTTGAAATAACATTTTCGTTGATCTACTATTTTAAAGTTTAAAATAACATTTTCGTTGATCTACCATTTTAAAGTTTAAAATAACATTTTCGTTGATCTACCATTTTAAAGTTTAAAATAACATTTTCGTTGATCTACTATTTTAAAGTTTAAAATAACATTTTCGTTGATCTACCATTTTAAAGTTTAAAATAACATTTTCGTTGATCTACCATTTTAAAGTTTAAAATAACATTTTCGTTGATCTACCATTTTAAAGTTTAAAATAACATTTTCGTTGATCTACCATTTTAAAGTTTGAAATAACATTTTCGTTGATCTGCCATTTTAAAGTTTGAAATGACATTTTCGTCGATCTACCATTTTAAAGTTTGAAATGACATTTTCGTTGATCTGCCATTTTAAAGTTTGAAATAACATTTTCGTTGATCTGCCATTTTAAAGTTTGAAATAACATTTTCGTCGATCTACCATTTTAAAGTTTGAAATGACATTTTCGTCGATCTACCATTTTAAAGTTTGAAATATCATTTTCGTTGATCTACCATTTTAAAGTTTGCAATAACATTTTCGTTGATCTACCATTTTAAAGTTTGAAATAACATTTTCGTTGATCTACCATTTTAAAGTTTAAAATAACATTTTCGTTGATCTACCATTTTAAAGTTTAAAATAACATTTTCGTTGATCTACCATTTTAAAGTTTGAAATAACATTTTCGTTGATCTGCCATTTTAAAGTTTGAAATGACATTTTCGTCGATCTACCATTTTAAAGTTTGAAATGACATTTTCGTTGATCTGCCATTTTAAAGTTTGAAATAACATTTTCGTTGATCTGCCATTTTAAAGTTTGAAATAACATTTTCGTCGATCTACCATTTTAAAGTTTGAAATGACATTTTCGTCGATCTACCATTTTAAAGTTTGAAATATCATTTTCGTTGATCTACCATTTTAAAGTTTGCAATAACATTTTCGTTGATCTACCATTTTAAAGTTTGAAATATCATTTTCGTTGATCTACCATTTTAAAGTTTAAAATAACATTTTCGTCGATCTACCATTTTAAAGTTTGAAATGACATTTTCGTCGATCTACCATTTTAAAGTTTGAAATATCATTTTCGTTGATCTACCATTTTAAAGTTTGAAATAACATTTTCGTTGATCTACCATTTTAAAGTTTGAAATAACATTTTCGTTGATCTACTATTTTAAAGTTTAAAATAACATTTTCGTTGATCTACCATTTTAAAGTTTAAAATAACATTTTCGTTGATCTACCATTTTAAAGTTTAAAATAACATTTTCGTTGATCTACTATTTTAAAGTTTAAAATAACATTTTCGTTGATCTACCATTTTAAAGTTTAAAATAACATTTTCGTTGATCTACCATTTTAAAGTTTAAAATAACATTTTCGTTGATCTACCATTTTAAAGTTTAAAATAACATTTTCGTTGATCTACCATTTTAAAGTTTGAAATAACATTTTCGTTGATCTGCCATTTTAAAGTTTGAAATGACATTTTCGTCGATCTACCATTTTAAAGTTTGAAATGACATTTTCGTTGATCTGCCATTTTAAAGTTTGAAATAACATTTTCGTTGATCTGCCATTTTAAAGTTTGAAATAACATTTTCGTCGATCTACCATTTTAAAGTTTGAAATGACATTTTCGTCGATCTACCATTTTAAAGTTTGAAATGACATTTTCGTTGATCTGCCATTTTAAAGTTTGAAATAACATTTTCGTTGATCTGCCATTTTAAAGTTTGAAATAACATTTTCGTCGATCTACCATTTTAAAGTTTGAAATGACATTTTCGTCGATCTACCATTTTAAAGTTTGAAATATCATTTTCGTTGATCTACCATTTTAAAGTTTGAAATAACATTTTCGTTGATCTACCATTTTAAAGTTTGAAATATCATTTTCGTTGATCTACCATTTTAAAGTTTGAAATAACATTTTCGTTGATCTACCATTTTAAAGTTTTAAATAACATTTTCGTTGATCTGCCATTCTCAATTTTGAAATTAAATTTTCGTTGGTCTGCCATTCACAAGTTTAAAATAACATTTTCGTTGGTCTGTCATTCTCAAGTTTAAAATAACATTTTCGTTGGTCTGTCAATCTCAAGTTTAAAATAACATTTTTGTTGGTCTGTCATTCTCAAGTTTGAAACAGCATTTTCTTTGCTCTGTTATTCTCAAGTTGTCGTAGACGGCATTTTCTATGGAAACGCAAATTTAATAGACGCATCTCAGGAATATCCGCTCTAGTTTCTGTTTAAAAAACGTGATCCGAGCAACGAGCCTTACCGAGCAGGCGGCTGGTGTCGAATTCAAGTAGTTTGCACTTTTATAGTCAGTGACGCCTGGATGATCAACAGCACATAATTATAATGTAATCTAATAATCCGTCACCTCCTACTTCGACTTTTATATAAAAAAAAAGACTTTGTTTTATTTGTCTCTAGGTCCAGCCATCAGTTTGGAGTCCGTCATTCTGTGGTTTTGTATATTATATCAATATTTCATGTAATGTGTGAATGTAGGTTGAAAACTGAGGCCCAATCAATAAGGGACCAACTTCGTCTTATTTTTCGTTCGAAATAATGGAGCAAACATAATTTTACATATCCCCCCCCTCATCTCTCTAATACATTAAATAGAATATGAAGTAATTTCGTTCGTAAATGTCTGGTAACATTGGATAGTAGGTCATATATATATATCCATCCACAGACGGGTGTTTCGTTATCTTTACGATTCATCAGTGTGGCTTGATGTAATGTGATTCGAAACTGGAGGCCCTAATCACTGAGCACGTGCAGTATTCCTTTTACCGGAGTGATGCCCCTATAGAGGAACGTATACATATTTATACATCATAATCGCACTGCATTTTTTGAATTCTAACGACTGTTTCGTTTGACCCCCCCCCAAAAAAAAAACATTCTTTATACGTCACAATTGGACCACGTATTTACAAATATTGTTAGTATATGTTATTTCTTCAGACCAATCATACCTGAAGAAGTTTTGAAATAAAGACGAGACGTTGATAAATATATAAATAATTTTGGATTTTTCTTTTTCATTTTACATCACGTTGGAATATTATTTCGATAATTTTCATCATATATGTATGCATATATTATGTAGTGACTGTCAGTTTCTCCATGCGACTTTTTGGACAAATACAATCTCAGGCACAATGAAGCATTACACCTAATATGTATGTGTTTGAGATATATTTAGAGGATGATAATCCGTCAGAATGTATAGATAAGCTGATACCTGGAATTATATCTCTCACCGCGGCAGCAATGTATACATATTGACTCTATTTTTCATGTTATTCTTGATGAAAGTTTCTCTTGGGGCGAAATATCCAATCAGTACTATGTGTTAATCGCTTTTTGTTAACTTTAGTCTGTCTTTTTTTGCTTATTATCATTAATTCTATTTTTATTGCGTACGTATAAATTTTCCTTATGTGAACATTGTATTGCAGTTTCATGGTTCATTGGAACAGTGTGATATTGTCTATCATTGTTATACATTTGAATGACTCATTTTTGGCTTTAAACGGCGTTGTGATACTGGACTTGATCTGTTTTGTCAAAGGTCAATGTATGAGAACTTTTTTGACCGAAGCAATTTTCATTTTTTCCTAATCCAAAGTTCCTCTTGTGTGGGGAGCTGAATTTTTTCTCACGTTAAACACCGGACGTTATGTTTAATTCTGCCCCCGTGGGAAGGCAAGTAGATAGGAATTCATTTAATTAATTATTTATTGTTATGGAAGTCATCTGAAAGTATAACCCGAATTAGTTAAACTGCATTACGATATGCCTTTGGGCTAGGGATCAAAGTGTAGTATCTGTTACGATGGATACTACACTCTATAGACCGGTATCGTCTTGCCTTCGGGTATTGATTCCGCCAGTCTGTGCGTTTGTCCTGTGCAGTTCTAGGAGGTCCACCCTCCCTAGTTTTTTCCCCTCTTTGGGTGGAGTAAGTTTGTCGCTTACTGCCTGAGGCGCCCCTGCCGGGGAATGCCGACGGAGCTGCCCAGGCATCTTTTGTAGGCCAGAGTGCTCACCTTCTCGGGCGCTGGCTTTTCAAATCCCACTTTCCCGACCTTGTGTACAATTTTAACGCTGTGGTAAAAAGATAAATAGATGCATTACGATATAACTTTGTAGATGTGCTGATTGGTTGTCTTAATTCTGTTCGGTTTAGGAATTGTCGTCGTAACGCACGTTGATCTCGATATCCGTTGATGAAACATAGTGCAGGGAAAAATGGATTCGTGCCTTTTTCTTAATTGCATTCTTGCGCTTATTTCATGACGAATTTGCGTTCGACCCAGAGATGTGTGCGACTAACCTCATCACCTTGTCCCACCACTTATGATTGGCACTCTTCATCAGATTCTATCAACCTGCATATTCGTCGCACTTTCGCGGTTCGATTTTCCCTTTTTTATGTATAATTTAGGTCGGCGGATGCGGTTCGTCCGAACGAAGATGAAAGCAAATGGCCACCGAGCAGCTTTTTGCGTTCGATCAATTATAAATTATCATTCATTCATCTTGCTCTTAGAATATTCTCTCTCTGTGTCCATCACTAAAATATAGACGAGTAGAGGTTAGTAAAAAAAATAAAAAATCATGATCGGTGACTCGAATCGATACTGTACGTTTATGACTGATTGATTTTATTCTCGATGGTTTAGTAATTCAAAATAGCCTACATAAATGCAATTACGTTTCAATAATACTTGTACCTCGTCGTGACCTAAAGTTGGATTACAAGGTACAAGTATTACTGAAGCGTAATTGGATTTATGTATGCCATTTTAAATGTTTATATAATGTATATTTATGAAGGTCTAACTTGTATTGGGCAATTCTGAAAATATTGGTTTTAAGTTCATGTTATCTTGCTTAATTATTATGTATATAACTATTTCATGTATTATCATATATTATAAGGAGATATAATATATCATGTATCGATTTTCAATATTTACTCTAACGCTGCTCAATACGTGAGTAGAGCCAGATAGTAACCTATCAAAACATTAGCACTTAGCCTGACGATTCCCTGCGAGGATGAAATGCAGACGCCTCTGTGTTGCTTAATTGCCATAAATATATTTTTATATAATTCTATTTCTCTCTCTTTTTTTTCTCTATTTCTCTGTCTCTGTCTCTGTCTCTCTCTCTCCCTGTCTCTCTCTTATTCTTTCTATCTCTCCTTCTTTCTCTTTCTCTCTCTCTCTCTCTGTTTCTCTTTTTTCTGTCTGTCTGTCTCTCTCTCTTTTTCTATCTATCTATCTATCTATCTATCTATCTATCTATCTATCTATCTATCTATCTATATCTCTCTCTCTCTCTCTCTATATATATATATATATATATATATATATATATATATATATATATATAAATTTCAAGCAAATTGACTTTTATTGTGATATTAAGCGCTGTTTCACTATACAATACAAAGGTAGAATTATTAGAAAGTTTGGATTTTATAGACGTGATGAATCTTCAGAAAAAAGTACTTAACAATTATCTCTCGCAAAACATATGTTAAAAAGTTCTTTACAATCCGCCATCTTTGATTTTCATCTCTAGTATTACATACATTAAATGTTAAAATGTGATTCTTGATTAAAATAATCGATGCATGACATAAACGAGCTACATAGACATCGAATTAAACGCGTTCAGTAACTTTTTTCTCGGCAAGTTAAGAGATAGGCGTTCTCTACCAATTGTAATATTATCCTCGACGTCCAGTTCATTGCATTTCAATGATATATCTTTGTGCTGTTTTATATATTCCTTAAGATTTCCTCTCTTGTCTGTCGGTATGGCTACGCTTTGGATGTCACGGAGCAATTTATCTTCCCTATTCTGTGCATTAACCCCTCTGACTTGGTTCGAATGATTTCTGCGAAGCACCTAAGGAAGCCCAGCCAAGCTGTCACCATGTCAGAAATAATGGTCTGTCTCTCCGTGGGAATGCATCGTCCGACCACAACCTTTCCATCATCCTCTCGGATGCAGCCCATCTCTCTCATCTTAACGATTCCTGCAGAGATCTCTTATTGGCTATTCTGTCTAATACCAGTTCTTGGGAGTTTCTTCTCTTTCTCTCTCTTTCTCTCTCTCTCTTTCTCTTTCTCTCTCTCTTTCTCTCTCTTTCTCTTTCTTTCTCTCTTTCTATCTTTCTTTTGTTCTCTCTCCTTCTTTCTCTCTCTTTTTCTGTTTCTCCCCCCCCCCCTGGTTTTCTTGTCCTGACCGCACAGGCGATGGCCGTGTTCTGGTAGGGTTGAAAGTAGAGCAAAACGGAAGAACGGTTCGAGCGGACCGACTCTCCATCGTGCCCAGGCCGGAGCCAGTGTCGTGTGTCATTCGTTTGACAAATTTGACGTGGCTATTTGAGAAAATCGGAAGAATGGACAAAAGAAGAAAAGAAGCAGAATTTCAAAAAACATCAATGCGAAAATTTGATCCCGGCTTGTCTTCGTGAAATCGCATCTCTCTTCCACCCATTCCCCGTTTTCCTTTCCCTATTTCTGGCAGTCGGGATAAGACCGATGAAGGAAGCAAAGAGTAAAATATATTATCAAATCAGGTGGAAAGTTCCTCGCGAGATGCAGGAGATAAGCGTGTAGATATAATGAAATGGATGAGGTACGAACAGAAGTGAAATGGATCAACAAGTCCATTGCCTGGCACGTTCACTTTTCATCGGTAAATATCATTGGAAAATCTTCGGTATTTTGTGAAATAATACTCATCACCATTAAATCAAGAAGTAATTGATAAACTGTGAAAAATAACAAAAAATAATCATCCGAAAGAAACACCATTTTTCGTATATATATATATATATATATATATATATATATATTGTTACATACCTTACAAATTTATTTTCATATTTTCGTAAAATACAACAAATCAGAGAATAAATCCATAAGTTTCCTTTAAATCTTTACTTTTCAAAGAATAACTTTAACTCTAATAATTTATATAACTTTTTCCAAAAAAATTGAACCCAAAGTTTTTATCATTACAAAACTGCCTTCACCGTCGGATGAGAGGATCGCTATTATCAATCCAGAAGCAGTCTCTGGTAACACATTACGTCTGTACTTTCTCTAAATACATACTCTTGTTAACTACCTCCTGGTTGTCTTATTTCTTTTCAGCACTTTAAGGCCACAATAGTGTGTGTGTGTGTGGGTATGTATGATTGTGTGTGTGTGTGTGTGTGAGAGAAAACACTTTATTAGAAGATCATTTATTTGCGCTCTCAGAATTCAACATAACATCAGTTTGTGTACGATCGTTACCCAAACGATATATCTTGGAATTACGAATTCATCTCTGTCCGGTGTCAAAAAACGTTATTTTGTATATAAGTGTTTTTTTACCAGGTTAGGATGATTTCATAATTTAAAAGTTACTGGGGTGTCACCGATTAATTTCCATTTTTTGACAAGGGGGCCGCGGGGTGCCGGTTGGGTATGATGAGATGCAAACTATAAAGATTTTAATTAATGAATACATTAAACTGTTACCGCGGTAATTGAGCACTGTGGTCAATTTAACTTTATCAAAATTGCATACATCAGTTGTGTGTGTGTGTGTGTGATATGTTATTTCTTCATCTCTATTTGGCTGTATGTCAGATGTGCGAAACCCGATGTCACCTCGTTGACCTTATTAAAGGAGACACGCCCCCCCCCCTTTCTTTGACCTTACAAGTTATAAATGGAGATCGGTTTCTCTTTCTTCATCGGTGTTGGCGAAACTCTATTAAGGTCGTCGGGGTGGAAGGCTAGAGAGTAAGACGAGCGGCAAAGAACCGAGAATGAAAGAAAAACCAAAGCAAGACAAGTGGAAGAAACTCGGAGCCGTTATAAGATAGAACCTCTGAAGTGAAATATCCGTGAGTTGAGTTGGTGGGGGTGGGGGGCTAAAAGTTAAACAAAAAAAAGTAAAAGAAAATGAGGATGAGGCTTATCGATCTTTCTTAATTAGACTAATTCGATTGACCAATTCTTTTAAACTGGCACTGCTTGTCCCCCCCCCCCTTCTCTTCTGAAACAGCTGCTAACTTTTTTATTTTACTTTTTCTGGCTTCTAACGCGTGGAGAATATGGCTTGAGCGTTAGATGTCAGAAGTAATAAGCCATTGCAAGGTTTTCCCTAAAATGAAAGTTTTAAAAAAATCCCTCACTCTCATAGACACAAATTAGTCCAAGATCAAATCCAAATTCTGTCATGTACACATTTCTGACTTTCGATAACCTTAATCAGTGTAATTACTTTCTTTTCTCCTATAAATAAACGTTGGTTGTTCGTTATGGCCTAATGGATAACGCCAAGGCATATGGAATCTTATGTGTTTTTTTTACGGATGAGTTACTCGACGATAAGGGTTAATGACTTATTACCACGGTCCATGACAAGTATTTATTGACACTAGATTTGAAGACAATGTTGTAGGCCCCAGGAAAGTAATCCTGTGGCGACGTGTTTCTCGGATAGGAATGCCGAGTTCAGACTCTATCATATCTGTTGTTGTTTATTTACAGACTGATAAGTTGGGGAAACGTATGAACCTACGACCCCCTAATTTATAAGTAAAATATCGATTGCTTCTTAATAAATCGTGTGCAAAAATGTATGGATATTTTCAATCATAACATTCATCAGTGTTTAACTTTCGATCAATGCATCTCGTTTAATCCCGTCCTCGAGTGTTTTTAGCCTTGATTAGTGGCTGTCTCATTAGTGAAACATTTGTAAAGTGGAAACGTTTTATCACATCGATACCAGTTAATCTTAATTACTAAAGAAAATGATCTTTGCCAATCGGACGATCTTATTTTTTATTGGGAGTGGAAGGTGATAACGTACTTATGAATGTAAATAAGCGTACTATGGTTAACGACGCGGACTGAGGACCTGGGTGTGCCGGGTTCGAATCCAGTTCGTTCCACAGAAACATTTTAACTAAAATACCCGCACCTGACCTTGTGTCTAACTTCCTGGAGATGGGGGGTGGGAATAAAATACCTACGAACCTTTAGTTTAGTATTTCATCGAGTACAGCTATATAATATAAATACTTCTGTTTTCTTTTTACTTTTTTTACAAGCGGTGTTCATCCGGTTTCGCCCGTGGAGAGATCTATTGCTTGTCTGAAGTCTTTTAGGAAAAATACTTTCAAATATTGTCACGTTTACAATTTTTGCCTTAAAAAGAAAAGTTAATAATTAACATTTTTAATATGAGGTCAAGTAATAAAAATAATGTTAGTACGATGTCTTTTCACTGAAAAAAACTACTTTATTGAAAAACTGTAAAACGGTAAATTATTTAACGAATTTAAACGGATTCGAATTATAAAAAAGTTAGTTGTTTAAATCTTAAAAAAATACCAATAAAAATGCTTAAATGTTTTAAAAAAATTAATACATTCGTCACTAATACATTCTTTGTTCAATTCTATTTTGCTTTATTAAACAAAAACATTTTTTTAAGTGGATTTCGTTTTTTTTACGTTCTAATATAATTAAGTTATTTCATTGACCTAACAGATACTTGCCCCTTGTGACCTCAGATAGAATCGAGTGGAAATGCCAATGGTGTCTTGAGATTTTTTAAAACATTTAACCTGCATTGCAACTTATTTGAATGTTATAACTGTTAATATATCGATGTGTATAACACACAAACAAACTTGAGTTTTATATATAAGATACTTATTTTGCTTTTCTTTCTTTTTGGTTTTGTAGGTTGTTTGGAACGAAATGTGCTAAGTGTGGTCTTGGATTTAGCCGGAACGATTTCGTAATGCGTGCCAAAAGTAAAATTTATCACATTGACTGTTTTCGTTGTGTGGCCTGCAGCCGGCAGCTCATTCCCGGCGACGAGTTTGCCCTTCGTGAAGACGGCCTCTTTTGCAAGTCTGATCATGATGTAGTCGAACGGGCCGTATCGGCCAATAACCAGAACGGTAACTCAGCCGGCGGCGGGCCAGATGCCAACGGCAATTCCACACCAAACAGCAGTTTGCATTCCAATGGAAACTCCAACAGTAGCAGCGAAGGACGAATGGGTCAAGGATTACAGATGGCCGGTAAGGGAACTCGTCCTAATCTTGCTTCTTTTATTGTTTTTTTTTTTAATTTTTTTTTTGTAATGTTAAGTGATTAACACTTCAAAATAAAAATTAAAAGTTCATATTATCTCTCTCACTGTTTGGCTCGTTAGAATTACGCTCTTTATTGAAAGATCTGTTTTATTTTCATTTCATCAACTTCCTTAATCTCTTATATAAAGGCCAGTTGTCTGTTTGTATGTTTGTTTGTTTGTTTGTTTGTATGTCCAGTATCTCCTCAAAAACTACCCGACGACATGTCAAAAAGTTGACATCTACAGGACCGCACACATCCCGGATGTAAAATATCTAAAAATCGCGAAAATCGATTCACTCGCTGACAGTCAACCGGACCACTTTCCGACAAAAGGTAGCAGTTTTTTCGTATTTTTCACGAAATTTCAACGTTAATATGTAGTAAATTCGAAATAATCTAATGTATTTATGTACTAATCCGATAAAAATGCCGAGTCACTATAAACATCCCATAATCCCTTGCCGGATGTACCCGGTCTTGCCCTAAATTGTGTCCGGTTGTATCAGATCATCCATTAACTTCTGTCCGGTTGCATCAATAACAACATAGGAATCCTACGTTAAGAGTGTGTAGTGAAACAAGGGTTGCTCAATCACATCCTCACCTGTCCCATAATCCCTTGCCGGATGTACCCGGTCTTGCTCTAAATTGTGTCCGGTTATATCAGGTCATCATGACGTCAGAGAGTGGCAGTTTTCCTTTCTGTCATTTTTCCCTCTCACACTTTCTTTCTTAATTATTAATAGACGCTAATATTCCCCCCCCCTCCCTGTGGCCGTTCTGTTATCATGATAGGAATTACCTCCTCCTTTCAGGCCAAATTAGGGAGGGGGGGGTTACGGTATTCGCCGGTGTGAGCATTACCTCCTTCTTTTTTGAGAAGTGTAGAGGTAGGGTAGTATCGGTTCCGTTGTCATGATGCACTGATCCCATGCATTACCTCCTCCTTTTTTGAGAAGTGTAGATGTAGAATAGTATCAGTTCCGTTGTCAAGATGTGCTCATCCCATGAATTACCTCCTCCTTTTTTGAGAAGTGTTGAGGTAAGGTCGTATCGGTTCCGTTGTCATGATGCCCTCATCCCATGCATTATCTCCTCCTTTTTTGAGAAGTGTTGAGGTAGGGTCGTATCGGTTCCGTTGTCATGATGCACTATTCCAATGCATTATCTCCTCCTTTTTTGAGAAGTGTTGAGGTAGGGTCGTATCGGTTCCGTTGTCATGATGCCCTAATCCCATGCATTATCTACTCCTTTTTTGAGCAGTGTTGAAGTGTGAGCGACTCAGGCGAAATCCAGGGAGGGGGAATGTCGGCATTCGTCGGTATGAGCGCCTCAGGCGAAATCTGAGAGGGGGAATGTCGGCATTCGCCGGTATGAGCGCCTCAGGACTATTTGGCAGATCAGAAGGAGAGAGGATACCTAAGGGATTTCAGTAGTGCTCATGAAGCCTCCTCGATTTTCAAAGTACTCGGCGTTGTCCGGGAGAAAAGTGCTCAATATCCTAGATAGAGCTACTGTAGTGATAGGTTTAGAAAATATTTTAACGCTATCTTCGTTCCCCTTTGGACAATTTTGCAGATCAAAACGAGGGAGGATACCTAACTGATTTCAGTAGTCCCCAGGAGGCCTCTTTGATTTTCAAAGTACTCGGCGTTGTCCGGGAAAAAAGTGCTCAATGTCCTAGATAGAGCTACTGCAGTGATAGGTTCGGATAATATTTTAACAGAATCTACGCTGAAAAGGATGGGGGAATGGATAAGAGTTATTTCAGTAGTCCCCAGGAGGCCTCTTTGATTTTGAAATACTCGGCGTTGTCCGGGAGAAAAGTGCTCAATATCCTAGATAGAGCTACTGTAGTGATAGGTTTGGAAAATATTTTAACGCCATCTTCGTTCCCCTTTGGACTATTTCGCAGATCAGAATGAGAGAGGATACCTAAGGGATTTCAGGAGTGCTCATGAAGCCTCCTCGATTTTCAAAGTACTCGGCGTTGTCCGGGAGAAAAGTGCTCAATATCCTAGATAGAGCTACTGTAGTGATAGGTTTAGAAAATATTTTAACGCCATCTTCGTTCCCCTTTGGACAATTTTGCAGATGAAAAAGAGGAAGGATACCTAACTGATTTCAGTAGTCCCCAGGAGGCCTCTTTGATTTTACCAAGTACTCGGCGTTGTCCGGGAAAAAAGTGCTCAATATCCTAGATAGAGCTACTGTAGTGATAGGTTTAAAAAATATTTTAACGCCATCTTCGTTCCCCTTTGGACAATTTTGCAGATGAAAAGGAGGGAGGATACCTAACTGATTTCAGTAGTCCCCAGGAGGCCTCCTTGATTATCAAAGTACTCGGCGTTGTCCGGGAGAAAAGTGCTCAATGTCCTAGATAGAGCTACTGTAGTGATAGTTTTGGAAAATATTTTAACGCCGTCTTCGTTCCTCTTTGGACTATTTCGCAGATCAGAAGGAGAGAGGATACCTAAGGGATTTAAGGAGTGCTCATGAAGCCTCCTCGATTTTCAAAGTACTCGGCGTTGTCCGGGAGAAAAGTGCTCAATGTCCTAGATAGAGCTACTGTAGTGATAGGTTTTGGAAAATATTTTAACGCCATCTTTGTTCCCCTTTGGACTATTTCGCAGATCAGAAGGAGAGAGGATACCTGAGGGATTTCATGGGTGTTCATGAAGCCTCCTCGATTTTCAAAGTACTCGGCGTTGTCCGGGATAAAAGTGCTCAATATCCTAGATAGAGCTACTGTAGTGATTTGTTTGGAAAATATTTTAACGCCATCTTCGTTCACCTTTGGACTATTTCGCAGATCAGAAGGAGAGAGGATACCTAAGTGCTTTCAGTTGTCCCCAGGAGGCTTCCTTGATTATCAAAGTACTCGGCGTTGTCCGGGATAAAAGTGCTCAATGTCCTAGATAGAGCTACTGTAGTGATAGGTTTGGATAATATTTTAACGCCATCTTCGTTTCCCTTTGGACTATTTCGAAGATCAGAAGGAGAGAGGATACCTAAGGGATTTCAGGAGTGCTCATAAAGCCTCCTCGATTTTCAAAGTACTCGGCGTTGTCCGGGAGAAAAGTGCTCAATATCCTAGATAGAGCTACTGTAGTGATAGGTTTAGAAAATATTTTAACGCCATCTTCGTCTCCCTTTGGACAATTTTGCAAATAAAAGGAGGGAGGATACCTAACTGATTTCAGTAGTCCCCAGGAGGCCTCTTTGATTTTCAAAGTACTCGGCGTTGTCCGGGAAAAAAGTGCTCAATATCCTAGATAGAGCTACTGTAGTGATAGGTTTGGATAATATTTTAACAGCATCTACGCTGAAAAGGATGGGGTAATCGATAAGAGTTATTTCAGTAGTGCTCAGGAGGCCTCTTTGATTTTGAAATACTCGGCGTTGTCCGGGAGAAAAGTGCTCAATATCCTAGATAGAGCTACTGTAGTGATAGGTTTGGAAAATATTTTAACGCCATCTTCGTTCCCCTTTGGACTATTTCGCAGATCAGAAGGAGAGAGGATACCTAAGGGATTTCAGGAGTGCTCATGAAGCCTCCTCGATTTTCAAAGTACTCGGCGTTGTCGGGGAGAAAAGTGCTCAATATCCTAGATAGAGCTATTGTAGTGATAGGTTTAGAAAATATTTTAACGCCATCTCTGTTTCCCTTTGGACAATTTTGCAGCTGAAAAAGAGGGAGAATACCTAACTGATTTCAGTAGTCCCCAGGAGGCCTCTTTGATTTTACCAAGTACTCGGCGTTGTCCGGGAAAAAAGTGCTCAATGTCCTAGATAGAGCTACTGTAGTGATAGGTTTGGATAATATTTTAACAGCATCTACGCTGAAAAGGATGGGGTAATCGATAAGAGTTATTTCAGTAGTGCTCAGGAGGCCTCTTTGATTTTGAAATACTCGGCGTTGTCCGGGAAAAAAGTGCTCAATATCCTAGATAGAGCTACTGTAGTGATAGGTTTGGAAAATATTTTAACGCCATCTTCGTTTCCCTTTGGACTATTTCGCAGATCAGAAGGAGAGAGGATACCTAAGTGATTTCAGTAGTCCCCAGGAGGCCTCCTTGATTATCAAAGTACTCGGCGTTGTCCGGGAGAAAAGTGCTCAATGTCCTAGATAGAGCTACTGTAGTGATAGGTTTTGGAAAATATTTTAACGCCATATTCGTTCTCCTTTGGACTATTTCGCAGATCAGAAGGAGAGAGGATACCTAACGGATTTCATGGGTGTTCATGACGCCTTCTCGATTTTCAAAGTACTCGGCGTTGACCGGGAGAAAAGTGCTCAATATCCTAGATAGAGCTACTGTAGTGATAGGTTTGGAAAATATTTTAACGCCATCTTCGTTCCCCTTTGGACTATTTCGCAGATCAGAAGGAGAGAGGATACCTAAGGGATTTCAGGAGTGCTCATGAAGCCTCCTCGATTTTCAAAGTACTCGGCGTTGTCCGGGAGAAAAGTGCTCAATATCCTAGATAGAGCTACTGTAGTGATAGGTTTAGAAAATATTTTAACGCCATCTTCGTCTCCCTTTGGACAATTTTGCAAATAAAAAGAGGGAGGATACCTAACTGATTTCAGTAGTCCCCAGGAGGCCTCTTTGATTTTCAAAGTACTCGGCGTTGTCCGGGAAAAAAGTGCTCAATGTCCTAGATAGAGCTACTGTAGTGATAGGTTTGGATAATATTTTAACAGCATCTACGCTGAAAAGGATGGGGTAATCGATAAGAGTTATTTCAGTAGTGCTCAGGAGGCCTCTTTGATTTTTAAATACTCGGCGTTGTCCGGGAGAAAAGTGCTCAATATCCTAGATAGAGCTACTGTAGTGATAGGTTTGGAAAATATTTTAACGCCATCTTCGTTCCCTTTTGGACTATTTCGCAGATCAGAAGGAGAGAGGATACCTAAGGGATTTCAGGAGTGCTCATGAAGCCTCCTCGATTTTCAAAGTACTCGGCGTTGTCGGGGAGAAAAGTGCTCAATATCCTAGATAGAGCTACTGTATTGATAGGTTTAGAAAATATTTTAACGCCATCTTCGTTCCCCTTTGGACAATTTTGCAGATGAAAAGGAGGAAGGATACCTAACTGATTTCAGTAGTCCCCAGGAGGCCTCTTTAATTTTACCAAGTACTCGGCGTTGTCCGGGAAAAAAGTGCTCAATATCCTAGATAGAGCTACTGTGTTGATAGGTTTAAAAAATATTTTAACGCCATCTTCGTTCCCCTTTGGACAATTTTGCAGATGAAAAGGAGGGAGGATACCTAACTGATTTCAGTAGTCCCCAGGAGTCCTCCTTCATTATCAAAGTACTCGGCGTTGTCCGGGAGAAAAGTGCTCAATGTCCTAGATAGAGCTACTGTAGTGATAGTTTTGGAAAATATTTTAACGCCGTCTTCGTTCCTCTTTGGACTATTTCGCAGATCAGAAGGAGAGAGGATACCTAAGGGATTTCAGGAGTGCTCATGAAGCCTCCTCGATTTTCAAAGTACTCGGCGTTGTCCGGGAGAAAAGTGCTCAATGTCCTAGATAGAGCTACTGTAGTGATAGGTTTTGGAAAATAGTTTAACGCCATCTTCGTTCCCCTTTGGACTATTTCGCAGATCAGAAGGAGAGAGGATACCTGAAAGATTTCATGGGTGTTCATGAAGTCTCCTCGATTTTCAAAGTACTCGGCGTTGTCCGGGAGAAAAGTGCTCAATATCCTAGATAGAGCTACTGTAGTGATAGGTTTAGAAAATATTTTAACGCTATCTTCGTTCCCCTTTGGACAATTTTGCAGATCAAAACGAGGGAGGATACCTAACTGATTTCAGTAGTCCCCAGGAGGCCTCTTTGATTTTCAAAGTACTCGGCGTTGTCCGGGAAAAAAGTGCTCAATGTCCTAGATAGAGCTACTGTAGTGATAGGTTCGGATAATATTTTAACAGAATCTACGCTGAAAAGGATGGGGGAATGGATAAGAGTTATTTCAGTAGTCCCCAGGAGGCCTCTTTGATTTTGAAATACTCGGCGTTGTCCGGGAGAAAAGTGCTCAATATCCTAGATAGAGCTACTGTAGTGATAGGTTTGGAAAATATTTTAACGCCATCTTCGTTCCCCTTTGGACTATTTCGCAGATCAGAAGGAGAGAGGATACCTAAGGGATTTCAGGAGTGCTCATGAAGCCTCCTCGATTTTCAAAGTACTCGGCGTTGTCCGGGAGAAAAGTGCTCAATGTCTTAGATAGAGCTGCTGTAGTGATAGGTTTTGGAAAATATTTTAACGCCATATTCGTTCTCCTTTGGACTATTTCGCAGATCAGAAGGAGAGAGGATACCTAAGGGATTTCATGGGTGTTCATGACGCCTTCTCGATTTTCAAAGTACTCAGCGTTGACCGGGAGAAAAGTGCTCAATATCCTAGATAGAGCTACTGTAGTGATAGGTTTGGAAAATATTTTAACGCCATCTTCGTTCCCCTTTGGACTATTTCGCAGATCAGAAGGAGAGAGGATACCTAAGGGATTTCAGGAGTGCTCATGAAGCCTCCTCGATTTTCAAAGTACTCGGCGTTGTCCGGGAGAAAAGTGCTCAATATCCTAGATAGAGCTACTGTAGTGATAGGTTTAGAAAATATTTTAACGCCATCTTCGTCTCCCTTTGGACAATTTTGCAAATAAAAGGAGGGAGGATACCTAACTGATTTCAGTAGTCCCCAGGAGGCCTCTTTGATTTTCAAAGTACTCGGCGTTGTCCGGGAAAAAAGTGCTCAATGTCCTAGATAGAGCTACTGTAGTGATAGGTTTGGATAATATTTTAACAGCATCTACGCTGAAAAGGATGGGGTAATCGATAAGAGTTATTTCAGTAGTGCTCAGGAGGCCTCTTTGATTTTTAAATACTCGGCGTTGTCCGGGAGAAAAGTGCTCAATATCCTAGATAGAGCTACTGTAGTGATAGGTTTGGAAAATATTTTAACGCCATCTTCGTTCCCTTTTGGACTATTTCGCAGATCAGAAGGAGAGAGGATACCTAAGGGATTTCAGGAGTGCTCATGAAGCCTCCTCGATTTTCAAAGTACTCGGCGTTGTCGGGGAGAAAAGTGCTCAATATCCTAGATAGAGCTACTGTATATATAGGTTTAGAAAATATTTTAACGCCATCTTCGTTCCCCTTTGGACAATTTTGCAGATGAAAAGGAGGAAGGATACCTAACTGATTTCAGTAGTCCCCAGGAGGCCTCTTTGATTTTACCAAGTACTCGGCGTTGTCCGGGAAAAAAGTGCTCAATATCCTAGATAGAGCTACTGTATTGATAGGTTTAAAAAATATTTTAACGCCATCTTCGTTCCCCTTTGGACAATTTTGCAGATAAAAAGGAGGGAGGATACCTAACTGATTTCAGTAGTCCCCAGGAGTCCTCCTTCATTATCAAAGTACTCGGCGTTGTCCGGGAGAAAAGTGCTCAATGTCCTAGATAGAGCTACTGTAGTGATAGGTTTTGGTAAATATTTTAACGCCATCTTCGTTCCCCTTTGGACTATTTCGCAGATCAGAAGGAGAGAGGATACCTGAAAGATTTCATGGGTGTTCATGAAGCCTCCTCGATTTTCAAAGTACTCGGCGTTGTCCGGGAGAAAAGTGCTCAATATCCTAGATAGAGCTACTGTAGTGATTTGTTTGGAAAATATTTTAACGCCATCTTCGTTCACCTTTGGACTATTTCGCAGATCAGAAGGAGAGAGGATACCTAAGTGATTTCAGTAGTCCCCAGGAGGCTTCCTTGATTATCAAAGTACTCGGCGTTGTCCGGGAGAAAAGTGCTCAATGTCCTAGATAGAGCTACTGTAGTGATAGGTTTGGATAATATTTTAACGCCATCTTCGTTTCCCTTTGGACTATTTCGAAGATCAGAAGGTGAGAGGATACCTAAGGGATTTCAGGAGTGCTCATAAAGCCTCCTCGATTTTCAAAGTACTCGGCGTTGTCCGGGAGAAAAGTGCTCAATATCCTAGATAGAGCTATTGTAGTGATAGGTTTAGAAAATATTTTAACGCCATCTCTGTTTCCCTTTGGACAATTTTGCAGCTGAAAAAGAGGGAGGATACCTAACTGATTTCAGTAGTCCCCAGGAGGCCTCTTTGATTTTCAAAGTACTCGGCGTTGTCCGGGAAAAAAGTGCTCAATGTCCTAGATAGAGCTACTGTAGTGATAGGTTTGGATAATATTTTAACAGCATCTACGCTGAAAAGGATGGGGTAATCGATAAGAGTTATTTCAGTAGTGCTCAGGAGGCCTCTTTGATTTTGAAATACTCGGCGTTGTCCGGGAAAAAAGTGCTCAATATCCTAGATAGAGCTACTGTAGTGATAGGTTTGGAAAATATTTTAACGCCATCTTCGTTTCCCTTTGGACTATTTCGCAGATCAGAAGGAGAGAGGATACCTAAGTGATTTCAGTAGTCACCAGGAGGCCTCCTTGATTATCAAAGTACTCGGCGTTGTCCGGGAGAAAAGTGCTCAATGTCCTAGATAGAGCTACTGTAGTGATAGGTTTTGGAAAATATTTTAACGCCATCTTCGTTCTCCTTTGGACTATTTCGCAGATCAGAAGGAGAGAGGATACCTAAGGGATTTCATGGGTGTTCATGACGCCTTCTCGATTTTCAAAGTACTCGGCGTTGTCCGGGAGAAAAGTGCTCAATATCCTAGATAGAGCTACTGTAGTGATAGGTTTGGAAAATATTTTAACGCCATCTTCGTTCCCCTTTGGACTATGTCGCAGATCAGAAGGAGAGAGGATACCTAAGGGATTTCAGGAGTACTCATGAAGCCTCCTCGATTTTCAAAGTACTCGGCGTTGTCCGTGAGAAAAGTGCTCAATATCCTAGATAGATCTACTGTAGTGATAGGTTTAGAAAATATTTTAACGCCATCTTCGTCTCCCTTTGGACAATTTTGCAAATAAAAGGAGGGAGGATACCTAACTGATTTCAGTAGTCCCCAGGAGGCCTCTTTGATTTTCAAAGTACTCGGCGTTGTCCGGGAAAAAAGTGCTCAATGTCCTAGATAGAGCTACTGTATTGATAGGTTTAAAAAATATTTTAACGCCATCTTCGTTCCCCTTTGGACAATTTTGCAGATGAAAAGGAGGGAGGATACCTAACTGATTTCAGTAGTCCCCAGGAGGCCTCCTTGATTATCAAAGTACTCGGCGTTGTCCGGGAGAAAAGTGCTCAATGTCCTAGATAGAGCTACTGTAGTGATAGTTTTGGAAAATATTTTAACGCCGTCTTCGTTCCTCTTTGGACTATTTCGCAGATCAGAAGGAGAGAGGATACCTAAGAGATTTCAGGAGTGCTCATGAAGCCTCCTCGATTTTCAAAGTACTCGGCGTTGTCCGGGAGAAAAGTGCTCAATGTCCTAGATAGAGCTACTGTAGTGATAGGTTTTGGAAAATATTTTAACGCCATCTTCGTTCCCCTATCGACTATTTCGCAGATCAGAAGGAGAGAGGATACCTGAAAGATTTCATGGGTGTTCATGAAGCCTCCTCGATTTTCTAAAGTACTCGGCGTTGTCCGGGAGAAAAGTGCTCAATATCCTAGATAGAGCTACTGTAGTGATTTGTTTGGAAAATATTTTAACGCCATCTCTGTTTCCCTTTGGACAATTTTGCAGCTGAAAAAGAGGGAGGATACCTAACTGATTTCAGTAGTCCCCAGGAGGCCTCTTTGATTTTCAAAGTACTCGGCGTTGTCCGGGAAAAAAGTGCTCAATGTCCTAGATAGAGCTACTGTAGTGATAGGTTTGGATAATATTTTAACAGCATCTACGCTGAAAAGGATGGGGTAATCGATAAGAGTTATTTCAGTAGTGCTCAGGAGGCCTCTTTGATTTTGAAATACTCGGCGTTGTCCGGGAAAAAAGTGCTCAATATCCTAGATAGAGCTACTGTAGTGATAGGTTTTGAAAATATTTTAACGCCATCTTCGTTTCCCTTTGGACTATTTCGCAGATCAGAAGGAGAGAGGATACCTAAGTGATTTCAGTAGTCACCAGGAGGCCTCCTTGATTATCAAAGTACTCGGCGTTGTCCGGGAGAAAAGTGCTCAATGTCCTAGATAGAGCTACTGTAGTGATAGGTTTTGGAAAATATTTTAACGCCATCTTCGTTCTCCTTTGGACTATTTCGCAGATCAGAAGGAGAGAGGATACCTAAGGGATTTCATGGGTGTTCATGACGCCTTCTCGATTTTCAAAGTACTCGGCGTTGTCCGGGAGAAAAGTGCTCAATATCCTAGATAGAGCTACTGTAGTGATAGGTTTTGAAAATATTTTAACGCCATCTTAGTTTCTCTTTGGACTATTTCGCAGATAAGAAGGAGAGAGGATACCTAAGGGATTTCATGGGTGTTCATGAAGCCTCCTCGATTTTCAAAGTACTCGACGTTGTCCGGGAGAAAAGTGCTCAATATCCTAGATAGAGCTACTGTAGTGATAGGTTTGGAAAATATTTTAACGCCATTTTCGTTCCCCTTTGGACTATTTCGAAGATCAGAAGGAGAGAGGATACCTAAGGGATTTCAGTAGTGCTCATGAAGCCTCCTCGATTTTCAAAGTACTCGGCGTAGTCCGGGAGAAAAGTGCTCAATATCCTATATAGAGCTATGATAAAGACTATGATGAGAGGATTGAAAAGGATGAAGACTTTCATGAGAGGATTGAAAATGATGAAGACTTTCATGAGAGGATTGAAAATGATGAAGACTTTCATGAGAGGATTGAAAATGATGAAGATTATCATGAGGGGATTGAAAATGATGAAGACTGTCATAAGGGGATTGAAAATGATGAAGAATGTCATGAGAGGATTGAAAATGATGAAGAATGTCATGAGAGGATTGAAAATTATGAAGAATAGACTGACAGGATTGGAAATGATATAGAATACCATGAGGGGATTTAAAATGATGAAGACTATCATGAGAGGTTTGAAAATGATGAAGAATATCATGAGTGGATTGAAAATGATGAAGACTATCATGAGAGGTTTGAAAATGATGAAGACTATCATGAGAGGTTTGAAAATGATGAAGACTATCATGAGAGGTTTGAAAATGATGAAGACTATCATGAGAGGATTGAAAATGATTAAGAATAGACTGACAGGGTTGAAAATGATGAAGAATAGACTGACAGGATTGGAAATGATGAAGAATACCATGAGGAGATTTAAAATGATGAATAATATCATGAGGGGATTGAAAATGATGAAGAATATCATGAGGGGATTTAAAATAATGAAGAATATCATGAGAGGATTGAAAAAATGAAGAATATCATGAGAGGATTGAAAATTATTAAGAATATCATGAGCGGATTGAAAATGATGAGGAATATTACGAGAGGATTGAAAATGAGCAAGAATATTATGAGGGGATTGAAAATGATTTATAGTATGAGGAGATTGAAAATGATGAAGAATATTATGAGGGGATTGAAAATGATTAATAGTATGAGGAGATCGAAAATGATGAATATAACGAGGGGAGTTAAAATGATGAAGGATATCATGAGGGGATTCAAAATATATAGTATGAACACCGGGGCGGTTATAAGTACCTATATAGAAGGCGCAGACAGTGGTGGTACTTTTTATAGAAATAAGTCATACTATTGCCCTGTGAAACGTAGGATGAAATGGTGGGGAAGAAACAGCTTTCGCAAAAGGCAAAATTTTAAAGTAGCGACCAGGGTAGAGAAAAGTAGAAAGATAAAGAGACAGCTATAGAGAGAGAAGGAGAGAAATAGAAGTTTTAATATAAAGATGTTACATACGCAATTTTTTTTCAATTATGTTTTTATGACCCCGAGCAACGCCGGGTAGCCCCGCTAGTTAAATATAAAAGATCAAGCTATCCAGTTCCGTATATATCAACACGCGTGAATTCATCTCTCTTGCCGTTCATAGGGTCCAGTATACTTATGAAATTCTGTTGATCGTATTTATTATTTTGCACAGTGGATGCCGTCATAAAGATGGCGTCATCAATTAGAACAGAGGGGAAGCAGATCTTTTATAGTGGCATGACGTAATAAACGGACAATTAATAAGATACATAAGTGGATGGGGAAGACAGAAGAATAGGGTTTAAAACGAATAATTTCAAAACAGGATATCTATCTATCTATCTATCTATCTATCCCCCCCTCTCTCTCTCTCTCTATATATATATATATATATATATATATATATATGATAGATAGATATTCTTATATATATACTACCTAGCTCTACTTATGTATCGAGCACTGTTGAAGTAAATACTGAAAATTGATACATAAATAATTATATCCCCTTATAAAATTGTATGTGGATACCAAAGCTTATTTATTAATAAATGTCTACTACCTAGTGTAAAAAAATTCACAAAAATAAGAGATATCTGAGTTTTCTCGAAAAGCTTCTACCACCTAATTACCCTATCTGCATGACACTAAATTAAGCTCACATGCGAATTGCTTACGCGTAGCAGCTGTGTTCTAAAATTCATAATGATCGGTTAATTAGTTTGATAGTGAATCATATATATATATATATATATATATATATATATATATATATATATATTTGAAAACCATATGTTACATATTTCAGAAAACGTATCACGGTTTTATCAAGATGGGCTGACTTGTTACATTAAAAAAAAATCTCTATGCCCAGTGGAATCGTCGGCGTTCTGAATGAGGTGAAACCACGGTGATTTTTCATCTGATGTTGCTGTAGTGTCAAATGTGAAATTCTAACTATAATGTACTTTGTTGGCTTTCTGGCCAAGAATAAAGTTTAGTGTCTGTTCTGTCCAAAGATGGTACACTACTATGATGAGGTCTCCGTTCGCACCTGACGCCCATAAATGAGAATATGTTATCAAGCCTTCTAAAGGTTTTTAAGATAGACAACTATAATTGGAGTTAATCTGACACTAAATTAACCAGATTACTTAGGTTAGTATGTTTCACATTGAACAGAGGCGGCACAGTAATACTGTGGGCGGGGGGAAGGGTCTCTGTTCGCGCCGGACGTCCACAAAATATAACAAATGGATGATACTACAACTGTGGAATTTCCACGGACTCTCTAGTAAAATTTATTGCACTATTTACATCATACTTATCAGAATTGCTTCCATCACAATGTCTGTTTAATGCAACATCACATCAAGCGGACACAAACAATCAGCTCTCTAATATTGCCAATCAGCTGCTCCTGGTGTTATATACTAGATGTTCTGCCATTAATTTTCACACCCTTTTTATACGTATACAACGCGTGATGCTGGGGTTTTTTTTTTCACCTCACATGCAGTTTATTATTGTTCCTTGTTCAACTTTGGAAGGTTCAGTTTCTCGTTTCCTTTGTTTCATTTTTTGTCTCCATCTTTCTCGGTTTGATCCCCCCCCCCTCATCCTACATTTTGCCCTACTCAAAAAATAAATTCAAACGAGAAAAATTTAAAAAAAAGAAAAAAAGGAATATTACTTCCGGTTATGCGTGTGTAATACTTCCGGTATAAATTAATCTCAGCAGGTAGTAGCGATCACGTGACCAGGTTGAAGACATTGCGCGTCGTTTATACTTTGACTTTATCAGTTAATCACACGCGATGTGAGCGAGATGGAGAAAAGAGAAGAAAATGGGGGAGAGTGAAGGGTGCCGCCAAAAAAAAAATGCATTATAATTGAAAGAAAATGAAAAAAATAAGGAAAAGAGTAAACGCGTGCATGAATGAATGTATATATGTATGTATGTATGTGTGTGTGTGTATATATATATATATATATCAGAATACCCGTCACGGGGCGGTATTCTGCACCACTTTGCTGTCCTCTTACGATGATTAAAATTATAATATAATGATACTAAACCTTATGTCTAGAATCCTTTTTTTTAAAAACATAGTTCACCCCAAACAAGGCAGGCCGCCACTGTAGACGTAAGAAGCTACTGAGAAAAAAGGGATAGGTTTTTGGGGGAGTCAACCTAATTTAGGAGATGCGCAGCGAGATGTCTGTTTACATTAGTTTTAAATTTCTGCATGTCAGTAACGTCAGGAGAGCAGGGAGGGAGTTCCAGAGTCCAGCAGCACGAGGAAAGAAACTTTTGGAGTAAAAAGCTCTTCGGCATCTGGGGACCTCCACAGTGTATGGATGGGATTTGGCAGATTGTCGGGTTGGTCTAGTGAATTTACGTCGTGGGGGTACCAGAACAGCAAGCTCATCAGGGCACAACCCATTGAAGTACTTGTAAAACAGGTACAACGGAGCAACATTGCGGCGATGTGACAGAGGCTGGAGCTTGGTGAAGGACCTATCAATTTTAATTCCATTCCATTATTTTGATTCTAGAAAATGTCTAAAATTTAAGGCTTAAGCTTAAGCGGGTCTTAATAAGAAATTGAAATTCAGGGAATCTTACAATGAATGAAATGTAATGCAAATATGATATATTAGAATTTTCAAATGGGAGGCTGTGCACATATTGTACCCCTTAAAACCCCTTAAAATTCTTAAAAGAGACTTAAATTCAGGGAATATATATTAATTGATGTCTAATACCTATTGTTAAAATAAAGGTGTCTGAATTTTCATGTAAGGTTCTACGCCATTTACCCCATTTACATAAGTCTAAATACAGCCCATATTTGGCTACCTCATACCTAACAGCTGTGTTTCAAAATTTATAATGTTTAAGTAATTAGTTTAGGAGTGAATCATGCACATTAAAAATATACACATACCTTACTGTATAAATAGTTAAAACAATATATATATATATATATATATATATATATATATATATATATATATATATATATATATATATATATTACTCCACGTTAAGTATGTTTTCATAGTATGAACATCCAAAGAATTTCAACCGAGTTTATATAATAGTGCTCAATAGTATATAGAGCTATTTATATTAATCTTTTCTATTGTTAATAACTACATATCGAAACATCGTCATGTCAGTGTCGCGTCTGACATGTGTGTATAAATAACCAATATTAATATATATATATATATATTAATATTATGTGTGTGTGTGTGAAATAAAGAAATAAAATGCACATATTCGCCCTTCTAAGTATTTGTTATGGATGTTATTTACTTATTCGTGTACACTTATAAACATGGCGTTTGATTACCTTTGTATGTGACGTAAAGTATATTTCCATGTGTTTGATGGGGTCGATATTTATCAATAACACCCCCTCCCCTCCCCCGGACTCCCAGCAGCATGCCTGATTGCGACAAACTGGCATATCTGAGAACAGACAAACCCAGGGAAACCGAATGAGTGTTCGAATACTTCCTTAACTTTCCAAGCCTCGCTACGTTCCTTCCAACTTCAAGCTTCACAGCGAAGTCACTAAGCGCCGCTCATTTATTTTATTTTAATTTTGCTTTTCTTTTTACTTTTTGGGGGAGTGGGTGTTTCTATAAAAAAGGGTTATTCTTTTATTTATACATTAATAAAATTGGGTAGACGAATGGTTATGACATGTCGATGAAAGCAGATATCGGCTCGGTGCTTGTGAAGAAAACACGCTTAAAGATGGAGGACGTTTATGTCCCATTGGCAGGTCGGCGAATCAAATCTCGTCTCTTTACGAGAACTTCACGAGAACTTCACGAGATTTACTACAGAATACATTTGCTTTGAAAGTGTATGATAACTGAATTTTGACTTCGTTATATCATAAACCATAAGTGTATCTTTGTTTTTTATATTTGATAATAGCAGAACTACGGTTATTTGTTGATGAGGTTACTCAATATTATGTAGGGAATGTGATAGATGGATGGAAACGGGGGTGGTGGGTAGTATGCGAGAGCAAAACATGTATTTTCAACAGATTTCTGGAACACTGTTTAGTTATATTTATTTTTCACCCAATTTAAATATTTTACGTAAAAATATTATATAGAGTCGCTTTTAACAGTAACACCATATTATACAAACATAAGTTCATTGCGAAGGTTCGTTAATTTGACGGAATCTGAAATTCCATCGAATGTTCACACATGTTAATATTGGAATCGTGTTAAATTTGAAAAAATATTTTCTTCATAAAATATATATATGTTATTGAATAACTGCTGAAAATGTCATTGAAATTTAACAATTCTGCATATATATATATATGACAATTAAGCTACACAGAGGCTCCCGCGTTTCATCCCCGGGGGAAATCTTCATAGCTTACTACCTAGCTCTGCTTACGTATCGAGCACTGTTGAAGTAAATAAGTAAATACTGAAAATTGATACATAAAAAAATTATATCTCCTCATAAAATTTTATGTGGATACATGAAATACTAACATATATATATATATATATATATATATATATATATATATATATATATATATATATATATATATTATATAAGGATTAAATACACGATATATCATGAAATGTCGTTGTTACGGAATGCATAAAAGAAATAATGGAAAGAAAATTAAACACAGGAAGAAAACTACGCATTGACCGGTTTCGTTCACTGTTTCTTAAGACGTTCGTTGATCCGAACGAAACCGGTCAATCTCGTTTGTTTCTATTTTGTGTTACTATTTTGTTTGTTTTCGTGTGTTAAATTGTTTTTCCAGTCTGTCTATATCTATAGAGGGAGATTTCCAGCTAGGGACCACAAAAAAAGTCGACACGGCTTTTCTTACTGTTAGTCTTATCGAATTTTGAGTCATTTTTCTCCATGTTCCCCCCCCCCATTCCGACAAGCAACAGTTTTATTTTTTATTACTTCATTTTTGGTTCTTTTGTTCCATTCCATTCCAACCTTCATCAAAAACTTGCCTTTCTTTTAGCGCGGTTAAAGACTACAATGGAACCTCTTACTGCCCTTCCCCCTCCCAACATCACCAGCCTTTTGAGAGCGATTGGTTTACACGTGACGAATACGTTTCCTAGAGTCAGTATTTTTCAAGTGAAGTGATTTTGAGATTGGTCGGGTTGTTAAGTGGAATAGATACCCGGTTGGATAACAAGGTGGTGATATGTGGTAAACGGAGGCGAGGATGTGGATGACGGGTAGACGTATTGGCTATATTCGCATCTAACCGCAATCGAAGAGGCCGTACAGAAATATTTTTTTTTGAGATATTAACCGTTGCTATATAATTGTCGGCATGTTGTGATTATTGGCCGCGGAATGTGAGTCGGTGTACTAGTTCAAGTTCCGTTGAATCCAACTATTGCATAACTTTTACTAATATACATATACATCGGACAGATAGTAATTCTTATCTCTTCTTCCTCTCCAGCTAAAGCTGAAATTGTAGGGTGAATTACTCCGAAGCCTTGATAGAGCAGAAATATTTTTTTTGTTATAGATTTCCATGTTTGATATCAGAATTTCAGTATTTAAAAAAATGTCATATTATGAGGTGATATGTATTACGTATATTTGTTTCTATTGTTTAAACGAAATTGTTTTTAAAGTAAAACCACATTTTTTCATGAATAATGTGATGTGTGAATTAATTTGAAGGGGAATAGTGGAATGGATATAGGATTAGTATTAGGGAATAGTGGAATGGATATAGGATTAGTGTTAGGGAATAGTGAAATGGATATGGACCAAGACAATGGAATCCGGTAAGCAGAATAAAACATAAGCTGTATCTATTATATTCCTGTATACTGTAATATCACTCCTCAACAACTATCTAGAAGGTAGCAAGTTGTGTTAAATAAAGACTTTACAATATGTTGTTTTTGCATTACATAACTAACAGGTTTGATATGCCGTAAAACTAACAAACAAAAATGGAATGGG
>OY744527.1:31513655-31523655 GCA_963556195.1 Sepiola atlantica | reverse complement strand
GGATGAGCAGAAGATTACTTAAGAAGACATGATTTTCCAAGAGAACGGCTCAACAATTATTTGTTTACATTAGACTTCAAGACGACGATTCTGTAGTCGGTTGAGAAGCAGACTCGTGGCATCATGTTCCTCAGATAGGGTGTTCTAGGAAAGAAACTTTGTTCATGGAAGTTCCGTTTTGTTTTTGGTACAGAGAGAGAGAGAGAGAGGGACGAGTTCATGCTGTAAATGTTTCACAGAGAGGGACTAGAGTGGAGCTCAGTCAAGCTGGATTTGAACTTGGCACATAAATGTTGCCAGTCAGTGTCCTTAACGGCTTCACCACGGCCACATCCCGTTAAGAATTTGATTTCGACATCCCTAACTTTTACAGATGCAAAGACTCCCCTAAATGATGTCTGAAAACTGTAAAAAAAAGTTCAAATATACCGAGAAAGTGATTTTGAAACTGACGAATTGGCCGAAATTAAAGCATAAAGACAAAAGTAAAGTAGGTATGTTCAATCGTGGCCATTAACCAAATGAAACAACCTTAACCCTAAGCATATCTCAGGAACACCTGTTATATATATATATATATATATATATATATATATATATATATATATATATATAAAATACCGAAGTGCGTACATTGTCTGCGACCAAAATATTACAATCTCGCTTCCCCTTCCTTATTTAGTTTCTTCTGCAGGCGACCCTTGATCTGCGACGGTTCGTGGTTACCACGTGGTAATTAAATAACTTTTTTTTTCGTTTTTAGTCGGTAACCGAACGACCTGGTTGAAGGTGGTGGAAGAATATGTTGAACTAAACGGTGCACTATGGCTGGCGTGTTCTTGATATTCATACGCCGTTTGGGTTTTTTAGACACTGTGTTGTGTTGTTTCTATTGTTTGTTTTTTCCTTGCAATTCTGTGCCGTAAACATGTGTATTTAAATATATATATATATATATATATATATATATTTCATAGGGATATTGTGTACATATTTCACGTTATTCTCTCTCTCTCTCTAATTGTAGGACGAGCGGAACCAATGCAAAACAACAGATCAGGTGGTATGCGACCCCATGTGCACAAAGCGGAACAAAAGACGACGCGAGTGCGAACGGTCTTGAACGAAAAACAATTGCACACGCTTCGTACCTGCTACAACGCGAATCCTCGACCAGACGCCCTTATGAAGGAGCAATTGGTAGAGATGACGGGGTTAAGTCCTCGCGTTATACGGGTCTGGTTCCAAAATAAACGTTGTAAGGATAAGAAGAAAAATCAGCTCATGAAGCAGATGCAGCAACAGCAAGAAAAGGTGAATAGCATATGATTGCTCACTAGCACGAATCTCTTCTTTACTGTTGTTGTTGTACTTCTTCTTCTCCTTCTTTTTCTTCTTTTTCTTCTCCAAACACACAAGAACAACATTGCATTTAAACGCCTAAAGACCCCACGTTTTTTTTTTACCACCACGACGACGATAACCTAGCAAGCCCCCCAAATCCCTCATTACGTCGGGTAAAACAACAACAAAAAATGATTCTTCCCCGAAATCATGAAATTCAGACCAATATATGCTAAAAACTCACGAGTTATAAAAAAGGTGATGACGCGGTTATGACGTAAATGTCTCAATCGGAAAATTAAGTTTGTATTACGGGACATTTCACCGAACGCCAATCTAATTATTTATATATTTATATTGTTATTATTATTATTATTATTATTATTATTATTATTATTATTATTATTATTATTATTATTATTATTATTTGTACTCACTAAGAGTTCTCACACTGGTCACCAGTGATTGCTCACCGTCAGCCGGTGGTATTCCCTAAAGTCTGAGTGACAACAAGTCTCCCCAGATTTCTAGTATTATCTACCTCTTAACCGCTCGCATACCCTTAATGCCACCGCAAATAAACATGTAGTATCACAACAGCAGTTTACCATTGATTTCTCGCAGGTAAGGACCATTGGTCTTCTCTGGGATTTGGGTGGTAATAATCTTCCCCAAGGTCCCAGCAGTCTCAGCACTTCCAGTGGAGGTCTGGTTTGTGCTGTCCCTCCTCGATCTTCTCATCCTCCTTGACCCTATGCAAATATTTGTGTGGTACCATTTAAAAAAAAATTATTTGTACTCACTGGGAGTTCCTATACAGGTCATCAGTGAGTGCTCACCGACAGCCGGTGGTATTCCCTGGAGTCTGAGTGACAACACATCTTCCCAGATTTCCAGTATTCTCCACTTCTTTTTGATAGCTACTGCAAAATTATTATTATTATTATTATTATTATTATTATTATTATTATTATTATTATTATTATTATTATTATTATTATTATTATTATTAGGATGTAGGTAGAAGCGTGCCTATGCACTTTATTTATCTCTGTCCACGATAGAAGTAATCCATACTCTATTACTCTGATCATGGAGTCCCATAATGAACGTTATTTGGTCATAGTTTAATTCAACCGACCTTTTGTACATGAGATTTTAAGTCACTGATGAAAAATTTAACTGCGTTTATACAAACACACGTATAATATATATAAAGTGAATCGAATTCTCAAATCTAATCATCGATACCTTTCTTCCTACAAAATCAATATGTGATTCTGGTTCGTCAATTATTTATTGCAAGAAAATAAAATAAGAAAAAAGAAATTCTGCATTCGTCAACACAGAGTTTCTCCCCTTTGTCTTGTCAACTTTTGATTTTAAAAAAGCTAGTGCCTCTGTATTAACGAATACAGAGTTATTTCCGAATTAAATTCAAACGTTTCTTTCATCTATGAGTTCATAGCATTAGATATATTGAATAGATTAAATACCTAAATTTAATTAGCGTCCACCAGGGATCATATTTGCGAGGTCAATTGCAGTTTGATGTCTAAAGTAAACTTTTCAGTTTTGCAAAGAAACACTCAGGCACATTAATACGTGGATTCTGCATTTAAACTTTATTACAAGTTCAATATTACTTTATCTTCGAAATTTTACACGCTCCAGAATTACTTTAAATTTCCAAGAGTTACGATAGTGAGCACGTAAGCCATACCTGAATCGATTACTAATATATTAAAATTATTAACTTTTGTTTACCATATGTAACACTTCAAAAAGTAATTTTGAGGCCTTTCTTGAATTAAAGTTTGAAGGCAACAGTAAAGTGTTATACTTCATTTGTGAATAAATCAGTTTGTTCACGTGACACTTTCGTCTCAAATAATCCTCTGCTTGCATTACTTACTGTTCATTATTTACTAGCAATTCAGATTATTTACGTTACTTACTGTTCATTATTTACTAGCAATTCAGATTATCTACGTTACTTACTGTTCATTATTTACTAGCAATTCAGATTATCTACGTTGCTTACTGTTAATTATTTACTAGCAATTCAGATTATCTACGTTGCTTACTGTTTATTATTTACTAGCAATGCAGATTATCTACGTTGCTTACTGTTTATTATTTACTAGCAATGCAGATTATCTACGTTGCTTACTGTTCATTATTTACTAGCAATTCAGATTATCTACGTTGCTTACTGTTCATTATTTACTAGCAATTCAGATTATCTACGTTACTTACTGTTCATTAGTTACTAGCAATTCAGATTATCTACGTTACTTACTGTTAATTATTTACTAGCAATTCAGATTATCTACGTTACTTACTGTTCATTATTTACTAGCAATGCAGATTATCTACGTTGCTTACTGTTCATTATTTACTAGCAATTCAGATTATCTACGTTACTTACTGTTCATTATTTACTAGCAATTCAGATTATCTACGTTACTTACTGTTCATTATTTACTAGCAATTCAGATTATCTACGTTGCTTACTGTTCATTATTTACTAGCAATTCAGATTATCTACGTTACTTACTGTTCATTATTTACTAGCAATTCAGATTATCTACGTTACTTACTGTTCATTATTTACTAGCAATTCAGATTATCTACGTTGCTTACTGTTCATTATTTACTAGCAATTCAGATTATCTACGTTACTCTCTGTTCATTATTTACTAGCAATTCAGATTATCTACGTTACTTACTGTTCATTATTTACTAGCAATTCAGATTATCTACGTTACTTACTGTTCATTATTTACTAGCAATTCAGATTATCTACGTTGCTTACTGTTCATTATTTACTAGCACTTCAGATTATCTACGTTATTTACTGTTCATTATTTACAAGCAATTCAGAGTATCTACGTTACTTACTGTTCATTATTTACTAGCAATTCAGATTATCTACGTTGCTTACTGTTCATTATTTACTAGCAATTCAGATTATCTACGTTACTTACTGTTCATTATTTACTAGCAATTCAGATTATCTACGTACTTACTGTTCATTATTTACTAGCAATTCAGATTATCTACGTTGCTTACTGTTCATTATTTACTAGCAATTCAGATTATCTACGTTGCTTACTGTTCATTATTTACTAGCAATTCAGATTATCTACGTTGCTTACTGTTTATTATTTACTAGCAATGCAGATTATCTACGTTGCTTACTGTTTATTATTTACTAGCAATGCAGATTATCTACGTTGCTTACTGTTCATTATTTACTAGCAATTCAGATTATCTACGTTGCTTACTGTTCATTATTTACTAGCAATTCAGATTATCTACGTTACTTACTGTTCATTAGTTACTAGCAATTCAGATTATCTACGTTACTTACTGTTCATTATTTACTAGCAATTCAGATTATCTACGTTACTTACTGTTCATTATTTACTAGCAATTCAGATTATCTACGTTGCTTACTGTTCATTATTTACTAGCAATGCAGATTATCTACGTTGCTTACTGTTCATTATTTACTAGCAATTCAGATTATCTACGTTACTTACTGTTCATTATTTACTAGCAATTCAGATTATCTACGTTACTTACTGTTCATTATTTACTAGCAATTCAGATTATCTACGTTGCTTACTGTTCATTATTTACTAGCAATTCAGATTATCTACGTTACTTACTGTTCATTATTTACTAGCAATTCAGATTATCTACGTTACTTACTGTTCATTATTTACTAGCAATTCAGATTATCTACGTTGCTTACTGTTCATTATTTACTAGCAATTCAGATTATCTTCGTTACTTTCTGTTCATTATTTACAAGCAATTCAGATTATCTACGTTGCTTACTGTTCATTATTTACTAGCAATTCAGATTATCTACGTTGCTTACTGTTCATTATTTACTAGCAATTCAGATTATCTACGTTACTTACTGTTCATTATTTACTAGCAATGCAGATTATCTACGTTACTTACTGTTCATTATTTACTAGCAATTCAGATTATCTACGTTGCTTACTGTTCATTATTTACTAGCAATTCAGATTATCTACGTTACTTACTGTTCATTATTTACTAGCAATTCAGATTATCTACGTTACTTACTGTTCATTATTTACTAGCAATTCAGATTATCTACGTTGCTTACTGTTCATTATTTACTAGCAATTCAGATTATCTACGTTGCTTACTGTTCATTATTTACTAGCAATTCAGATTATCTACGTTACTTTCTGTTCATTATTTACTAGCAATTCAGATTATCTACGTTACTTACTGTTCATTAGTTACTAGCAATTCAGAGTATCTACGTTGCTTACTGTTCATTATTTACTAGCAATTCAGATTATCTACGTTACTTACTGTTCATTATTTACTAGCAATTCAGATTATCTACGTTGCTTACTGTTCATTATTTACTAGCAATTCAGATTATCTACGTTACTTACTGTTCATTATTTACTAGCAATTCAGAGTATCTACGTTACTTACTGTTCATTATTTACTAGCAATTCAGATTATCTACGTTACTTACTGTTCATTATTTACTAGCAATTCAGATTATCTACGTTGCTTACTGTTCATTATTTACTAGCAATGCAGATTATCTACGTTGCTTACTGTTCATTATTTACTAGCAATTCAGATTATCTACGTTACTTACTGTTCATTATTTACTAGCAATTCAGATTATCTACGTTACTTTCTGTTCATTATTTACTAGCAATTCAGATTATCTACGTTGCTTACTGTTCATTATTTACTAGCAATTCAGATTATCTACGTTGCTTACTGTTCATTATTTACTAGCTATTCAGATTATCTACGTTACTTACTGTTCATTATTTACTAGCAATTCAGATTATCTACGTTACTTACTGTTCATTATTTACTAGCAATTCAGATTATCTACGTTACTTACTGTTCATTATTTACTAGCAATTCAGATTATCTACGTTGCTTGAGTATCGGTCATCAGTCATGAATGAGTTGTGAATTAAGCTCAACCATCCATCCGTTCAGCGTTCGATTGCTGAGACAAAACATCGATAATATCGATTGGTTTTCTACGGTCAAATCAATTAGAGGAGGAAAAGGAACGAACCCCGATTCGGACGCGGGTCATCGTATGAATACTTAATAAAACCATCAATTTTTCATGTTATATTACTTGAAAGAATCAATATATTAATACCTTGCTACACACAGAAATAAACAAATACGTATTCATTTTATTTAGAAAAGTGTATATTAATAACTTTATTTCAAAACATTGATAGAGAACAAAAATCATAATTATATGCGAATATGTATAAAGACATACATACAGACATGTATAAAGTCTGCGACACTGACATGTCGATGTTATCGATCAACAGCTTTTATAAACTGAGATCTCACTAGGCTGAGTTAAAATCCGATCTAAACGTTAGATCATATTTGAAAATATGATCTAAGGTTAAGATCGGATTTTAACTCTGCCTGATGATCCGATCTTAACAGCTGTTGATCGATAACATCGACATGCCAGTGTCGCAGATTTTGTACATGTCTGTGTAAATAAAAATAATCATATATAAAAGCTTTATTTGTTATTGAGAACTTTTTATAAACCCGGTTGAAATTCTTTGGATTACTATCCTGTGGATGTTTACCTGGATAA
Source organism: Sepiola atlantica (assembly GCA_963556195.1). NCBI lineage: Eukaryota > Metazoa > Mollusca > Cephalopoda > Sepiida > Sepiolidae > Sepiola > Sepiola atlantica. The sequence goes on along the minus strand of OY744527.1, from coordinate 31,516,646 downwards.
TTATATATATATATATATATATATATATATATATATATATATATATATATATATATATATTATTCAACGTGCCATTCACTGTATGTGGCCATGCTCTACCGTATAAATAATTGAATTCGTTTAAAAGTATCAAAATAACCAAACCAATGCCATCTATAAAATGCGATACATTCGACCACTAGCGGAAATTGGCTTAGTAGAAGGGCTCCATATTCTGTGGTCGTTGATTCGAATCTCGCCAAGTTACTCCACGCTGATTAGACATGAAACGACGAAAAACGTCTTCCTAAATAATTATCATATATAAGAGAATATGATCAGAGTTTCTTTGTTTAAAACATTTTATTATACTTCTCAGAGGGCTTCTTTTTTATTTCGAAGTAAAACACTAGTGTGTGCTTCTTGCAGTGGTTATTATAGCAAAAAAAAAACAAACACCCTTATTTTCTAAAGAAGAAAAGATGAATATTTAAAAAGTATTCTTAAACATTATTAAAAACATTATCTCGCTGTAATTGTTTTCTAAAAAGATACAATTCTTTCCATGATCAGAAAATTCAAAACTAAAAAAAATATAGATTCGGTGAAAGCACTCAAAAGGATGTATTGTCACATCAGAAGACAGGAAGAGATATACGCCTAAATAGTATCATCATTATATATATATATATATATATATATATATATATATATATATATATATATATATATATATATATGAGAAGATTGTTGTAGTTCGCTTGGAGCATTGTGTATAGTGTAAGAATAATATTTTGGAGGCGATAACAATGCGTTGTTAAAGTGACACATACGACACGTGGAATCGTAACAACAAAACAAAGTGACAATATTGAAAAGTCAATAATTTTCAAAATATCACGTGTCGTATGTGTCACTTTAACAACGCATTGTTATCGCCTCCAAAATATTATTCTTATATATATATATATATATATATATATATATATATAATGTATATTAATAATAATATTAAGGGTTACATCGAAGTATTAAGATTTTGACCCTTGAACTCATCAGTCGAATAGTTTTCTAAACTTGAGTTTCGAATACTATTAGTATCTAATGAGACCATTTGGTCGAAACCTTGACATGTTGATGTAAGTCTTATTAGTCACTTTTGAATTACATATAGACTATTTAAATACAGTAGGAGCAAATTGTAGTATCTGTTCTGATACTGCACTTAGTATTTTCTGTCCTCGGTTAATGAAGTAGAAATCCTTCTATACTGAATCAATTTTTTTTTAGTTCCAATCCAGAGTGCCCCTCTTTCCGAAGCTGGCTTCTTGCCACGTTAAAAACTGACCTTGTGTCTAAGTCGGCCCTCGAGGGGAGGCAAGTAAATAGGAACGATAAAAAAAATACTAAATTTTGTTACGAAACTAAACAGATACATTGAGAATTATGTGTCGCAATTTTGTTTCACGGGGATTGATAATTTGAACTATTTTTGTCTTAGATGTTGTATTCACAACGTTTCAGTCGATTTAATATTGGTCATTTTTTTGAAAATTGAGTACTTAATAGTCGGACTTGGGAATCTGCATGCCGGACTCGAGAAACTAATAACTAAGAATTGCCTATAACTTACATATCTATCCGGTTGTGGATGGCGGAATGAGAACAATCTACCTCCGTGGAACGAAATATCTTATACGTTTCCGAGTTCGACTGTGAAGTTTCTAGAGTTTACAAAAAATGTACCTGAAGAAGGCCGGAGATTCCATTGACCGAAACGTTATAAATATAGCAGCCAAGGTGTGAATAGTAGTCCGAATAGATCCAAATAATACAAATAAGTTTCAGTAATAAATCAATTGCTTTTGTTTAAACAAACTAAACATTGATATTTCTTGCTCTGATACTTACTAGATAATAATGTAGTTTGTGTTTTAGGACGCAAAAACGCATCAGCCATTACTTTTATTGAAAGGGGGGGTTGGTGAAATGTCTCTCGATATTACAAGTCTTTTACATCGTATTTATACTCTTGAGTTTTTAGCATATATTGGCAAAATATCTAAAAAGGTAAGAAAGAAACGCATTTTTCGTTATCGCTCAGTCAGGTTAGGCAAATCAATTTGGATATACAAATTCATCGGAAGACAGATAAGTATGCCTTTAATATTCTTTGTTCGTTGATCAACGGGCAGAATTGCCGTAAATGTCGATAGCATCGATTCGTAAACGGATCATGAAGAAATATTAACAGAAGAAAATCAACTCGAATCGATACGAGAAGGTTTTTTTCTTTTTCTTTTATTGTGAAGAAGTATTAATCCCAACTTAATCGAATAGAGAAAACAAAGAAAGATATAGATATTTGCTGACATATGATGAAATTGTGCGCGACACATAAGTGTCTGTATGCAGGTGTGTGTGTCTCTTTATTTGAATAGAGTTTTATGGAAGAGTAAAAAATATTCGAGCATATACATGAAAAGGAAAGCGTATATATATGTATGAGAAACACACACACATATATACATTATATATGTATATATATATATATATATATATATTTATATATATATATATATATATATGTATATATTTATAAGCAACATATCTACAATATATATATTATAAAACCAACATATCTACAATATATATATATATATATATATAAAGCAACATATCGACTATATATATATATATATTAAAAAGAAATAAATCTACAATATATATATTATAAAACAAAAAATCTACAATATATATATATATACATACATTAAAAAGTAACATATCTACAGTATATATATATATATATATATATATAGTAAAAAGTAACATATCTACAGTATATATATATAAGCAACATATCTACATTGTGTATATATATATATATATATATATATTAAAAGCAACAAATCTACAATATATATATACATACATATATTAAAAGCAACAAATCTACAATATATATATACATACATACATTAAAAAGCAACAAATCTACAATATATATAT
>OY744527.1:31463655-31511155 GCA_963556195.1 Sepiola atlantica | reverse complement strand
ACACTTGGCCTCGAATGCAATGAACTACTCTGTTGCAAACAATTGTATTGAACATGCTATAGAGAGGTCAATTAGTTTGACTTGAACGCAAGCCACTCGCCGACAAGCTCACCGCATAAGCGAGATACTTTTATTTAAAAAAAACGGTAATTTTGTTCTCTTCAATATAAACAATACGTCAAATACTTTCGATTATAGGACGTGTATTGTTCGGTCAGCTAAAAAGAAACACTGTAAATGTCGGAACATTTGTTTCTAATGTCATTTAATGTTCTTTTAATTTTGAATAACGACGTTGTTTTTTTTTTAAAAAAGGGGTTGAGAACTCCTAACATCGATGAGAACATCGAATCGAAGGTGCTGATTCAATTCTGCCGATAGTTTGGCTTTGAGATAAACCGTTTTTGATGCCGCGACGGACATACACTTTTGCTTTATAGATCATGTATCCACATATATTATAAGGAGATATAATATATTATGTATCGATGTTCAGTATTTACTTCAACAGTGCTCAATACGTGAATAGAGCTAGGTAGTAAGTTATGAAAATATATTAATAGCAATTAAGCTACACAGAGGCGTCCGTGTTTCATTCCTGTAGGGAATCATTAGTTTAGCCTGACGATTCTTTATGAAACGAAGACGCTTCCGTGTAGCTTAATTGCCATACATATATTGTTATATATATATATATATATATATATATATATATATATATATATATATAACATACAGATAGATAAGTTGGCTGTGGAAAAGCCAAAGTTCAAACATTTGAAAAATATTATTAAAAATGGAGTGAAAAAAAGTTCGTGTAAAAAAGATATGTGGTTTGTCCAGATGGTAATTGTCCGTTGAAAAAGTGTCCAATGAAAAGGAGATTTTGAAGTAGACGAAAAAAGTTTTTCGTAAGGGCAGTATGGAGAAAGTGTTCAAAATGAAGTAAATCCATATCCATATATATATATATATATATATATATATATATATATACATATAAGATGAGTCTATTCAATTTGCGTGATTCACGTTTAAAATGCTACTACTGACTAAAGTGTGACAGACCAAACGAAGGAAACGACAAACAGAGCTTCTAACAAACGGGCATAGACGCATCAAAATTATCATCCCAGTCAATACAATCATGAATTTGAAAACAGAACCGTTTGAGTACAAATAGAACATTTATCTCTTCATTTCCTTTTTTTTTTTTAACAAAGAGTTGAAGGTTATGAATTTGTTATGGGTTCATGAACTTTGGTTTCACGTGAATTGTGCGATTCTTTGACAAAAGCTTCATTGTCTTCAGACATGACGTTTTTACCGACTGGAGTCGGTCTGCGGCTAAATTCGATCTCTCAAGGGATTTTCTGTAAATTTAAGATCGTGGAGGGATCGGGGTCGGGATAGTTCTCGAATCTGAGGATATTATTACGCTATATGTTGCATGAATGAATAGATAAGCTGTTGGAAGGGGTGGATATAGAATAGAACCATCCGGATAGAAAAAGAAGGAAGTCAATATTGAGAGAGATGAGGGAGAATAAAAAGAGAGAGAGAGATCAGGAAGGAGAAGTAAAAGATAGAAAATCTCTAAGATCGATAAAATGATGGTTAAAATAAATACAATGTCAATATACCTTGAGAGAGAATAGTGGAAAATAACGAGTTAGGGATGTTGATTTATTTTTCTTATATATATAAGGTGTGTGTGTGGAGAAATTTAGAAGATGTTGATGTGTTCGCTATACTTCTATGTGTGACCTTTGAAAAAGGCGCTAAAGAAGAGACATATTGGAATTCATGTAAGAAAATAAAAACAATTCCTAAGCTTCTCGGAAACGAGTGTACACCAAACCATTATTGATCATGAATTCTTGCAACTGTAATAAATAATGTTGTCAATTTATTCATCACTAGTCATTCTCTCTCTCTCTTTATATATATATATATATATATATATATATATATATATATATATATATATATATATATATATATATATATATATTTATATATATATATATATATAGATGAAAAAACGTACATATTTCCAGACAAAGCGTCATACTCTGGAAATAAAACGCCAGACTATTGCATCAACATCGAAGGTTCGATCCTTGTCTAAGTTAGTTAGCCATGCCGCTGATTGCTGTGGGTCAGAAACACGTGCCCATGGATTACTTTGATGTACGTTTAATATATATATATATATATATATATATATATATATATATATATATATGAGAATCATTAGGCATAGTTTACATTCGCAGGAAACTATAGTGGATCTGTTGGTGACGCAAAAGACAGTTTTCTGCAAGTGTTTTAAGGAAATATTCTACCTGGGCGTCCGGCCAGTATCAAAGTGCAGTATCTGTTCGGTCCGGTCTCATGCCATCTTCCCAGGTGTTACTTCCTTCATTGAGCTACGCGTTAATTTGTAGCCGATCGTACGAGGGTCGCTCACCAAGGAACACAGATAGAGCCCAATCATGGCTCATTTTTCACCCATCCATAGACTTTTTTTTAGAGGGAGCTAGATTCTTGAAATGAACTGACCGTGTGCCTTATTTTGCCAGTGTGTGAGGCAGGAAAACAATCGAGCTTTACGTGTGGAATTAAAAAATAAATTTCCGACTCGATTTACGCAGCAAATTAAGTATTATTAATTATTACTAATTTTACTAGTATAAACTCATCGTAATAAAAATGCTGGAAAATTAATCATGATGCGCCAGTGTTCCCACACATATTCATATAAAATCATCAAATTACGTAAGTAAATTAATTGTTCATATATAAATTATCATTTGTAATTCCCGAACGAAAAAAAATACCAGACAACAATATATATATTTATTACATAAACAAATCATTAAACGAATGTTTGAATTTTAATGATGTTAATATTTTGTAAAGTTAAATTTAATATATTAAGTAAAGTCAGTCTCTTTGTCGATTTTTGTCATCAATAGTTTTCTTCCTACAAAATCAATAGTTTATTCTAGTTCGTCAATTGTTCTCATGAACTGTTGCGACATGGTATTAAGAAAAATAAAATGTAATTTGATTTACCTACTTCCAGAAAATACGTTGACCGAATCGGAATTATTTTCATGCAGACACAATCTCAAAACAAGGGACGTAACTATGTATTGGTCAATACAGATTTCCTTTTATTTGTTTGGAACAAAATACAAGTAAAAACATGGCTAAAACCGGATACGCACGGCTAGATAGAAAAAATACATTTTTTCATTTTGAATATTTCACTGTGAACCTTATAATAGGGTAGCACCGAGCGGCAGGAAGGGGTAGTTACAACGTCTTTATCTTATTATTCGTGTACAATAATCTGACTATTTACTTTTACCTACCAATTGAGGATAAGTTTTTGCAAATATTGCGTCAGTGTGTGTGGGTAAAGTATGGGGAGATTGGACGTCGGGGTTGCTTACCACGACGGTGCGGTATTTGTACCCCTCCATCTGCCGAATAACATGTCCACGGCACAAGACACGTTCACAATTGTTTAGATTTGTTCTGTTTTTATTCCTCGCCACTTCTCTCTCCCTCTCTCTATCTCTCTCTATCTTTCTCTTTCCCTTCTCACACTCTCTCTCCCCTAGACTTCCACCCTCTCTCTCTCTCTCTCCATCTCTCTCTCTTTAAATAGTTGTCCCACAAACCTCCCCCACTCCAAAAAAAACCGCTTTCATTCTGCAGACCCTTTGTGAACCTGTCTTGTACATCGACACCAAAGATTATCTTTTATTATTTTTATTTTTTGGTTTTCCCCCTTTATTTATCAATTTAGTTCTTTCGGGGTTTCACATTAAGTCTTCGATGATTTCTTTTTTAGCCTGTAAAATCTTTTGCTTTTTTTTTCTGGTTTCGTCTTAAATTTCTGTTTCAACATGTCACAGGAAAATCAAATTGCTCCAATCGACGTCATTTCTAATCGGTTAACTGGTACGAACCTTTTTTCTTTATTTATTCTTCGTTACTCCATCCCTCAAGAGCTCCGTTTCCGGGAGCCTTGTTTGCCGTTATTTCGATACACACACACACACACACACACACACACATACACACACACACACACACACACACACACACACACACACACAATATATATATATACATATATAATTATTAATGACAATGAAAAAAAGAAAACCAAAAGTATTATTTATGTATTTATATATATATATATATATATATATATATATATATGTATATATATTATTAATGGCAATATATGTATTACCATATACCATCAGTTCCTTTCATTTGGTAGTCTCCTTTGAAGATACAGCTCAATACTTGTCAATTATTGATAACAGAGCAAAATATAGGTCAGTTTATATTATATTCCAATAACCATGGTTTTATTTTATTATTTTTATTTTTTCACATTTCCAAAAACATATAACATTTCTGTGAGATATATTTTTTACGGTCCGTCTCATTTGTCTTGTGCCAAACAACATTTTTATGTCAATATCGTCTCTGAAATTTTTCTGATGATTTTGTACTGTTGCAGAGACGATATTGACACAAAAATGTTTTTTGGCACAAGACAAATGAAACGGACCGTAAAAAATATATCTCACAGAAATGTTATACTTTTTGGAGATGTAAAATATAAACTGACTTATATATATATAACATTCAATGAATTTAAACATTACAATTGTTCCAAGAATTAGAACATCAAGTCCAGTATGCCGTACGATCGTTTCCAAAACAGTTTGAAAATACTTCATTTTATTTTATAATTTGATAAAGCTAATCCAAAACGTCTCTTCATCAGCGCCTTTAGCACCATGTCTTACAGAAAGTCAGAGAAAAAATCTAAAAGCTCGTTGTAGAGAAACATCCACCGACAGAAAGAGTCACTAGTTGATACGTTAGTAGCAAAGGGGGGGGGAATACAAGGGTATCTATAAACCAAAACACTGGTACATACAGAAGAAATAATCCAATATTTTCCATAGATTTTCGCTTTCAAATTATGCAATTAATTAAAGTTACAAATTCTTTTGTCAGAGGGGTAGTGAAAACAATAGAATAGAAATAATAATAGAAATAAAATAATAAAAAAGAATAAGATAAAAAATATAAAATAAAAAAATAATAATAATGATAATAGAAAATATAAAAAATCATAAAATAATAAAATAATAAAATACAACATTAAAATAAAAATAGTAAAATACAAAATAAAAATGAAAATAAATTTAAAAACACAAAATAAAAATAAAGAAATAAAATAATTGAAATTAAAATAAAAATTAATATTAAAAACAACATAAAAATAAAAATAGAAATAAAAAAAATTGAAAATAAAGGTTGAATAGTATCAAGGGTGTGTTTACAAAGTTTTTTTAAGGAAAACATCTTTCAAGAGGATGTGGAGGGTAGGAGGAAGAGTATATGGATAAAGATAGTATTTGGGAAGAGAAAAAAATCTTATAAAAATTATTATGGGGGAAAGAAACAGGAATAATAAGGAAATAGGGGACGTAATAAAATAAGGAGTTTAGTTGGGACTATACCAACAGTACTGGGCATATAAGTGTATGGATATATACGAGATATGAGGGAGGGGAAAAAGTTTTTTATTAATTTCACTGGTGTGTAGCGAAGAGAGAACCGGCTTTACAGGAAATAAATATTATCTATTTCCAATTGTGCTCCTATACTAATTCTGCATTCAAATAAAAAAACTCAAACTGGAATGACATCAGATATGGGAGGGTGGAGTATTCCAGGAAATATTGTAATCAGTCTGGCTGTTAAGGACGTGTTTGGAGAAAATTAGATTTAAAATTGAATTTAAATCAAGTTTCAAAAGTTAAATAAATGCTTCCAACATACATGATTTTTTTACGTACATTTCGAGAAAATCTGTATTAAATTGATAACCAAAAACGCATAGAAATACATTGGCTAGTTGCTTTCAGATGCTGCCAAACCGAATAAATTCCCTCCCTGTTTTATCTTTTCCTTAATTCCAAAGGCAGGCAATCCGAGAAAACAAAAATAGAATAGAATGTCTTCCGGAATCTGTAGACGTCTACAGTGAAAGGGTGGGGTTTTTGCTACTAGTCAGGTTTGTCGGGGGTATTTATGTTGAGGGGGTACATTTCGTGCGGGTGCCTTTTAAACAGGCACAGGAATGAAAACATTACGACGATGCGACAAGGGATGTCGCTTTGTAGACAGTTCGAGACATTAGATAGAATACGTTTTTTTTTTTGCACACTGTCGAAGAAGGGGAGACTAGTGGTTGGCACACCAGCCCATATTTTGCAAAAATAATCCATACATGGGGCGTATGGTGGCTTTAGAGAACTATAAGATGACATATTAATACTTATAGTCCGAGGTTGAAGTAGTCATTAATGTTGAAGGCTAAAATGAAATACATATGTAATAAAGCTATTTCGGAATATATGTACACATTATCATGGAATATACTTGATTATCGAACAGGTATAGTTACTTTATTAAACAACAGTATATCCTCAAATACATTAAGCAGCTTGTCTACATGGATATAAACAGATAAATAGAAACTCAATTGAAATGTGCATGTGGCAAAGTCAGGTATATACTCTCGATACAAAAAACCCATCTACTCGAATCGAATTGATGGTGATGCGTGTGTGCATCGCTATTCACAGAATATATGAGTTCGCATGCGGAAGAATCCTCACACGCTCACTCTCTTTGACGTTAATCATCAATTACTCCCCATTCACTCTCTCTCTCTCTCTTCCTCTCTCCTCCTCCTCTCTCCCATCTCCTTCACTATCTCTTACTCTTCTCCCCTATCTCTTACTCCCCATTTTTTCTCTTCTTCCCTCCTACTCTCTCTCCCCTTTCCATTCACCCTTCTCTGTTTCCCTCTTTATCTATTTCCTTCTTCTCTTTCCCTCTTCCCTTCTCTATCTTCCCCCTCTTTCTCTTCCCCGCTTTCTCTTCCCCTCTCACTTTGCCCCGCTCTCTCTCTCTCTTTCCTCTCTTTCCCATGCGCGCTCTCTCTTTTCCTCCGGCTCTTCCCACTTCCTCCCACATCTCTCTTCTTCTCTCCCCTCTCTCTCACTCTCTTACCTTCCTCCTCTCTCCTTCTTACTCCCTCTTTCTCTTTTTTCCTCTGTTCCCTTCTCTCCCCCTTTCTTTCCCCTCTCTCTTCCTCTCTCTCCACCTCTTTCTCTTTCCATTTCCATTCTCTCTCTCTCTTTCTTACGCCTCCTCTTTTTCTCCCTCCTCTCCTTTTCCCTTTTCATCCCTCTCTCTCTTCCCCTGTCCTCTCTTCCTCTCCATCTCTTTTCTATCTTTTCCTCTTTCTCCTTCTCTTATTTTCCTCCTTCTCTCTCTTCTGCTCTCTTCATACCTCTCACTCAACCCCCCCCTCTCTCTCTCTCTCTCTCTCTCTCTCTCTCTCTCTCTCTCTCTCTCTCATAAGCTCACGTTCTCTTTACTATACCCATTTCTCTATATTCATGTACTTCATCTCTTTTCTGTGTTCCTCTTGTCCCCATCTCTCTCTTCCCCATCCCTCCTCTCCCCTATCATCTCTTCTATCTCTAGCGGCCTCTTCAATTAGCTGATGGTTTGCTGCGGCCATTGCACAAATTATAATAAAGTAACATGTCGGGGAAGCAAACAGAGGCGCCATCCGAACTGACGGTGGTGGCGTTGGGATTGGAAAGAGGGAGTTGGGGAGCGTGGAGGATTTGCAGGGATGTGGACGCAGTCGGGAGTTGGAAGGAGTGACAACGGGGAGCGCCTGACGCTTCGACCTTCAATCTTGGAACTCTCACTCGGATGCTAAATGGATAACGCACATTCTATCTCGCTCTTTCTCTCTCTGCTTTTCGTTTTCCTTTCCTCTTTTTGTCCATTTTTCCTTTTTTTTTTTCATTGTCTTTTTCCACTTACGTCTTTCTTTTATTTCAGTTTTATTTTCACATTTTTGTTTCCTTTTCTTTCCCATTTTCTTCCGCGTTTTCGTTCCGTTTATCTGTCGTTTTCATTTCACTTTTTCTGTTTTTCCTTTTGTTTTCTCTCCTCTTTTCTTTTCATTTAACTGTTTCCCGGTTCCTTTCACATTTTCGTTTTTCCTTTTCATGTTTTTTCACTTGTTTTCCCCCCTCATCTCTTTTTTGTTTTATTTCGCACGGTCCAGCTTTCATTTTTTTTTCACAGACCAGTATTCTTATAGTATAAGGAGTAAAAACGGACTCTTTTTTTTGGCCCGAGGAAATCGAGCTAAGTATAGCTGCGACTGAAGCATGATTCGAAATGTGTAGCCATGCTATATTTGTATAAATAACACTTTTTACTATAAATAACTAGCTCTATTCATTATTGAGTACTATTATATACAGTAAAAAAAAAATCCGGAGTTTTACCTTGCTCATACAAACCTCGTCTGGATTACTACACACACACACACACACACAACACACACACACACACACACACACACACATATATATATATATATATATATATATATATATATATATATATATATAGACTAATGTTGCCGAAATCTACATTTTAATAATGAAATCACTACATAGAAATATGCAAAGATTTAAAATATAAAGCGTAAGAAGAAACATTTGATATTTCTTTCTTTTTCTTATCGTAATTCATGTTCTACTGCATGGCATTGCCAACCACCTATCTCACGCACGCATACACAATTTATAATGGCCAAAGATGGTTAAACACAAATATTGCGTATGTAAACAGTTAAAATAGCATATGTGTATACAAAAGTGTTTTATATTTATTTATATAACATTCTTCTGACTTGCGTAATTTTTTGACAGTTTCTGTAATAAAGCGTATATATATATATATATATATATATATATATATATATATCATATATGAATTAAGAAATATGTTAACTTAGAAGAAATTATAAGCTGGAAATATTAACATTAAAATTAGAAGCCTTTTCAATGCAAGATTTTATTTTCATTTATTTTCCTACCTTTTTTACTGTATATATATATATATATATATATATATGTGATTTTTAGGGGTACACAATTTAATGAAGGCTTTAAACGGAACAAATGCTGTCATAATCAATCGAGGGGGAAAGAGAGTGAACTAAAACCTAAATTTGTAGAAAGAAAAGTAATACATACATATATATATATATATATATATATAATATATATATATATATATATAATGTTAAGGTGTGTTTGTATGTTTTATATGCCTGTTGTACTCTGAGACACAGGCTGTACAGAAAATGATAGGGTAGAATTATTAAAGATAACGATAAGAGTTTACAAAGCAAAAGATAAAACATCCGAAATCACAGGAAAGTTTCAACAATTTTTGTTAATTCTTTAATTTTGAAGGAAAAACAATCACGTTCTACTTATATATGCATTGTATGACAATTATTATTATATCATCAAATGATATATATATATATATATATATATATATATATATATATATATATATATATATATATATATATATATATATAATTTCTGTCAGTATTTACTTAATTGCTCAATACATGAATAGAACTCACTAGTATAAAAATGTACTTATGGCAAGCAAATTACACAGGGAGTTTTGTTTCGCTCCTCATTAAGGTAGCTCTCTGTATATCTGCCTAATTATATGTGTATTACATACTAATATATATATATATATATATATATATATATATATATATATATATATATATATATATATATATATATATATATATACTTTGAATTGAACATGTTAATGTATTCTAACTTAACTCAAAATTCAGTGGCAATTTGCAATTAACTTACAATTAGACCAATCTCACACACACACACACTGTATTCTGTTTGGGCCATTGTTCTTGTTCTCTCTCCTTATCTGCGTTTATTAATAGTCGAAAGTAATAGAGAAAAGAAAAAAGAAAAAAAATTAGAATTAACGATTATGAATATACGGAAATATCGCCACATAGTAATATTATTTAACCCATTTTTGTAGAGAGAAGAGAAATTTTATTTTGTTTTATATTGAACGAGCTTTGCAAACTTACTTTTTTCTGATTCCAAGAATCTTAGCCGATCTCAATGGCTGATCCAACGGATTGCATTTTATTTTGTATTTTGTATTTGAAGAGGTCAACATTTAAAGAGTTCAACATAGTACCTTTGACTCATATGACGGTACAATGTTGTACTTAACTGATCGCTTAGTAGTTGACCAGTAATAAAATCGACCAGTTCGTTTTAAAGACGCGGCAACCCCTTTCTCGGAGTAGCCATCATTCCTGGTGCACTTTGGATGAAGACCACATCCGTCCAGCCATGCATTTTAGAAGGCCAAGGCCACGAGTAAAGGAATGCGATTCTCTGCTGACGTTACCTACCAAACACGCCACACTTCGAGCCCCCCCCCCCCCCCCGCCCCCCTTCAGCACACACACCCTCATCGCCACCGCCACAGATCTGATTATGGACTCTTCCTCTCATCTCCTCCCACATCAACATCGTTGCCCATCCTGCTCGTTCGCCCCCCCTCCCATTTATCCCCTTCCAACATCCCGACCAGCAAAGCAATACCAACGCGAGGATTTCCATTTTCCATTAAGAAATTGAAAAATCTCAGCACTTCTTGAGAAGCCTAGATCTCGACTGCCAGTCTTTACAAACGATTCTGACATTGTCGATGGCACCTTTTTTTTTTTTTACGATTCTTATATATTTTTAAAAATCTTTTCTTTTTCAATTTACGCTATTTCTTCTACTGATGCTAAGAGAGGGGCGAAGACCTTTCTTTTACGAAAATAAAGAACTCATTTTTATTTCGGCAATGGAAATTAGAACTCGAAAGAAGTGAATAATTTATCAATTTGGTATGGATTTTTGACGGAGAAAACGATTTCGAGATTAATCTTCACACACGCACATTGCATTACGCAAAGTGGAAACAAGCATTACCTCCACCAGATTGCCTTACCTATATGGGGCATATATATATATATATATATATATATATATATATATTGCCTACAGAGAATCGGACATATAATCTCCAGAAGACTGTTACTTAGAACTTATTATCACTTAGCACTTATATCTTTTGCGCCCAAAACCATTGTTTCTAAATAACACTCATCTGTAAGTTGAAGGTTCGGTCTTCAATATGGACACAACTAAGACGAATATCTTAAGACTTCTACCAGGTTATGGTCGACGGTACAAGAGCAAGCTAGACCCCTACCCTCATATGTTAAATCAAGGTCCTATTATAAATTCCGTACATATTAAGTTCGGCATGAAGTTTCTCGAGCTAAAAACAAAGTACCTGTAGCAGATCGGAGGTTACATAGGCCAAATGGTTGTTAGAATAAGATCCAAGATGAGAAAAGATCAAAATGATTCATCCTTACATAAAAAAAAATCCAAAACACTTTTGCATTCTATTCGTCATATAAAGCTCGCCTTATATATTATGTATATATTATATACATTATATATCATATATATATTATATCATATATATATTATATATTTATATATTATATATATATTATATATATATTATATATATTATATATATTATATATATATATTATATATATATATTATATATATAATTTATATTTATCATATATATTATATCATATATATTATATTATATATTATATATATATTATATATTATATATATATTATATATTATACATTATATATATTATCTATATATATTATATATATATATTATGTATTATATATATTATATATATATGTTATACATTATATATTATATATATTATATATTATATATATTATATATATATATGTTATATATTATATATATATGTAATATATTATATATTATATATGTTATGTTATATATTATATATTATATATATTATATATTATATATATTATATATATATATGTAATATATTATATATATATGTTATATATTATATATTATATATATATATGTGATATATTATATATATTATATATATTATATATATTATATAAGATATATTATACATATATAGTATATATTTAATATCATATATATATATTTTATATATTATATATCATATATATATATCATATTATATATATATTATATATATATTATATATTATATATATATATTATATATCATATATATTATATATATTATATATATATCATATATTTATATTTATATCATATCATATATATATCATATATATTATATATATTATATTTATATCATATATTTATATATATATCATATCATATATATATCATATATATTATTCATATATATTATATATATTATATATATATATCATATATTTATATTTATGTCATATCATATATATATCATATATATTATATATATATATATTATATATATATCATATATTTATATTTATATCATATCATATATATATCATATATAATATATCATATAATATATCATATATCATATATATTTATATTTATATCATGTCATATATATTTTTTTATATTTATATCATATCATATATATATATATATTTATATCATATCATATATATTTATATTTATATCATATCATATATATATATTTATATTTATATCATATATTATATATATATTTATATTTATATCATATATTATATATATATTTATATTTATATCATATAATATATATATATATTTATATTATATCATATATATATATTTATATTTATATCATATCATATATATATATTTATATTTATATCATATCATATATATATTTATATTTATATTTATATTATATATCATATATTTATATTCATATCACACATATATATATATATTTATATCATATATATATATATACATATATATATGATATATATATATTATATATATATATATATCATATATATATGATATATATATATATATATATATCATATATATATGATATACATATATATCATATATATATATATCATATATATATTTATATCATATCGCTCTGTATTCTCTCTTTCTGGCTATTTCTATTTCCTTTCTTTTCTCTTTCTCTCTCTTTTACTCTGTTTTCTCCCACTTATATTTCTTTTTTCTCTTTCTTCTTTTTCTTCTCTTTCTTGTCTACTTTTTATATCTCTATCTTCGTGTTGTTCTCTCTTGCTTCTTTTTTCCCCTAGCTTGCCGCTTCTCTTTTTCTCTTTTTCTTTCCTCTCCTTTTTTTACTCTCTATCCCTCTTCTATTTTCTTTCTTCCCCCATCCTTATCTCTCTCGTTTCTTCTTCTTTTACTCCCTTTCTTCCTCTTACGTTTTCTTACTATTACTCCCCCCGTTTTTTTTGTTACATTGACTACCAATATTGTTTTTTCTCCTCTTTTTAATGGACGTGCAAGAATACCTGACAACAACATAACGTTTGATAATGGAATCTTTAAGAGGAAGCAACTATGAAATGAAGCCGTTCTCTCATCCTTCTCCATCTACTTTCTCCAGTATGCAATCAATTAATCTGCTGAAACATATCGAGTCAGGGCGGATGAACGAGAGAGAAAATGTTATGACACAAAATTCATCGATATATACTTGTTTCTTTTTAAAAGACTGCATACGTATAACTTTGAACAGGTCACTTTAATTAAAACATATTGCCATATTATTTCAGCCTGGTCGCATTTTCTGCCAGCCTACCAGCTATTTATATATGTCTATCTAATCATCTCTTTCTCTCCCTCTCTCTCTCTCTCTCTCTCTCTCTCTCTCTCCCTCTCTTTCTCTCTCTTTTTCTTTTTCTTTCTTTCCTTGTTTACCATGAAAAAATAAAAATCGTTGTAAAGTCCGACATGCAATCGTAATGGTATTACCAACCTCTCTTCTCCCAGTGTATCTTACATAACCCTAACCCTTACATTCACAAATCAGAGATGGTTGACACCCGGCAAATTTTTGTCAGGCGACGTTTTAGTCGAGAAACTTTCGGTACCATGGGATATAAATAACTGTAAATGCATAGATATATACATATTACGCAATTATAGAATCATCAAGCACCCTTAGAATTACAATCCGGTCAACAAAACCATAGATATATTACGCTCTTATGACGTCAAGCTGCCGAAATATGTGTTAAAATTATCACTGTTTAGTTAGCTATCCAGCAGTGACCGATGGGTTCTAGATGTCGGGATTTGCGCTGTCAAATACTCGTAGCCCGGGGTTTCGAATCACGCGACCAGTAGTGAATAGTTATATCTCTTTGCTGATGAGTCTCGATTAAAAAGCACGAAACGTATACGTACATAGATAATAAACAAAACAAAAAAACAATATATATATATATATATATATATATATATATATAATTACCCACAGTGTTATCGAGAATATATATTCCAACATTCATGTTTGTTCATGAAAATATTTTTTTAGAAGAAAATAAAAACATATATTTGCATCCAGTTAGGCTTAACATTTACTGAAAAAAAATAATGTGCCCCTATTACTCACCGTGTTGTTTAGAATATATATTCCAAAATTCATAATGATCTGCTCACTAGTTTAGGAGATTACGCTTTGAATCATAACCGCTAACAACAACAGCGGAGACATCGCATCAAAGACGTTTATCAAGTAACAAAGAAATGAGTTTGTTTATTCTTGTTTTTGTTTTTTTGATGAAAAACATGACTCAATACTGGTCACCCCTAATGATGGAATTTTATTCCGAAATTAATAGGATTAATGTAAAAAATAAAAATAAATAAAATAACAAATTAATCTTGTATTGCCAATGGCTTATATTTCAATTTTATTAACTCACCCTACAATACTTTGAAATTGAACGACCAACCTATACCTTATATATATATATATATATATATATATATATATATATATATATATATATATATATATATATATATATATGGCAACTAAGCTTTATAGAAAGGATGTGTTTGTATTTAGCTCGTGAATAAAACTTACACGTTTCAGTGCAACGTACTTGCCATAAATATATTTTCATACTATAACAAAGCTCTACTCAACTATTGAGCACTTTTGAAGTAAATACTAAAAGCTTATTTGCCATAAATCTATATTTCAGACTATATATAAACATATGTATGAATAACATTATGCGACAACTTCACGTGTGTTTTTCTCGCGTTAACATAACTTCGATAATTACACATTGAATTGTTTTTTTATTATCGAACATTTTTTTCAAATAAAAAATGCAACAACGTAAATTATAACAAATTTTTTTTTTTAAATTGAGTTTCATTACCATTCACTTTTTTCTCCTCGCTCACACACAAGTCTGGCACAAGTAGCCAGTTCCCATTTCCTGCATTCGTTACGTAATCAGCACTTTCATTCGAATCGCCCTGCTTACTTATGTGGTACCTTTTGCGTTTAGCTTCTTGTTCATAAATGTTATAGTAAAAGAAACACCGAAGGTATTCATGCGATTTTAAATATTCGGCTTTTTTTATGTGAGCAAGCATATTTTCGAATAATTGTTTTACTTTTTAATTTATAAATAACAAGTAGCTGTACCGATTCGGTGTTGTTTGGGATTCCTTATTTTCATGAACGATAACTCTTAGTGAACGAATAAGAGTTATTCCCCGTTACTGGGTTTTAAGGTGAATAGTTAAGAATTTCTACATATTAGAAAACTGCCGGATCTGATAATGCATTTATAAATTGTAGCGAAGTTTATTGCAAAATGCATGGTACAACGATAACAAATGAAAGTTGGCTAGCCAGAATGAAAGTTTTATTTGTTAACTTAAATGCTATTTAAGTCCAACTTTAAAATTATTTCATATGTTAGATATATAACCCACCAAGCTCCAGCCCCTGTCCCATCGCCACAGTGTTGCATCTTTTAGCCTATTTTACATGTACTTCAATGGAATGTGCTCCGATAAACTTGCTGCCCTGGTGTTCCCTCGACGTAAATGCACTAGACTAACCCGATAATCAGCTATGTCCAATCCATTCACTGTGGATGTTCCAAGATGCCAGAGAGCTTTCTACTCCAATAGCTTATTTCCTCGTTCTGTAGGTCTTTGGAACTCCCTCCCTGCTCCCTGTGTCCCTGATTCTACTGACGTGCAGACATTTAAATCTAATGTAAACATATATCTCGCTGCAAATCTCCCAACTTATGATGACCCCTAAATCTCACTGCTTAATTCGCAGTTGTTCCTTACGTCTACAGTGGCATCCTGCCTTGTTTGGGGTGAACTATGATTTTAAAAAACCTAAAAAAAAACCCCACTGACTGTCTTCTTATATACTCTACCTGCTGACACAATCTTCTTCTCTTTTAACCAGACTTTTCAACGATCTTTGTTTGTCTACCTTCCGATGTGCTTAACGTTGTCTGTCTGTCTGTCTGTCTCGATGATTCTCGACGCCACAGTAAAGCATTCTTCTCTCGCAGACTGCTAACAGCAGGATACTTGGTTTCCTTATTGTTTATTGCTGCTAACCGACATTCGATCCATCTCAAACGATTATGAAAACCAGATATTTAATCGTAAACTTTTGTTTTATTTATTTATACTTTAACTTTAACAAGATGTAACGATTCAAGACGTAACGATTCAAGATGTAACGATTCAAGACGTAACGATTCAAGATGTAACGATTCAAGATGTAACGATTCAAGACGTAACGATTCAAGACGTAACAGTTCAAGATGTAACGATTCAAGATGTAACGATTCAAGACGTAACGATTCAAGACGTAACAGTTCAAGATGTAACGATTCAAGACGTAACGATTCAAGACGTAACGATTCAAGACGTAACGATTCAAGATGTAACGATTCAAGACGTAACGATTCAAGACGTAACGATTCAAGAGGTAACGATTCAAGACGTAACGATTCAAGACGTAACGATTCAAGATGTAACGATTCAAGACGTAACGATTCAAGATGTAACGATTCAAGACGTAACGATTCAAGATGTAACGATTCAAGACGTAACGATTCAAGACGTAACAGTTCAAGATGTAACGATTCAAGACGTAACGATTCAAGACGTAACGATTCAAGATGTAACGATTCAAGGCGTAACGATTCAAGACGTAACGATTCAAGATGTAACGATTCAAGACGTAACGATTCAAGACGTAACGATTCAAGATGTAACGATTCAAGGCGTAACGGTTTTCAACAAGATCTAACGATTCCGAACGCAGACAAAATGGATATCGCAAAAACCGAAGTCGGATTTATCTCGTTTGAAGGAATCCTCCTCCCTATCTACGGAGAAAATTGCAGGTCTTTTTCAATTATTGGTCCCCTGGGTATGATCTTAAACCTACGTGGTGGTCCGAAAGACTTAGCATAAAATGTAAGACTACGCTTGTCTACTTATTTTAAGATTCGTTTATTCAAAGTTTACAGCGTTGCCCGGAAGTAATGTTACCTATACCAAAACGCACAAAAAATCCCACCAGAACAGCTTCGTAAAATATCACACAGCTTATGAAGCCGTTTCATTTTGTTGCTACAAAAATGGTGTCCATACAAATCTTCTCGGTGAGTTATAGCGTCAAAGAATGCGAACATTCTGAACCCATTGCCTTACGATTACTGTACACAGCCTTTTGGCTAAGATCAAAGTGTAGTATCTGTTCCGATGGATACTGCACCCCGTAGACTGGTATTGTCTTGGCCTTCGGGGCTTGATTTACGCCTGTCTATGGGTTTGTACTGTGCAGTTCTAGGAGGTCCACCCTCCCAGGCTTCGCCTTTCTCTCTTTGGGGAGGAGTAAGTTTATTGCTTACTGCCTGAGGTGCCTCTACCGGGGAATGCCGACGGGGCTGCCCAGGCTATTTTTGCTAGGCCAGAGTGCTCACCTTCTCGGGCGCTGGCTTTTCAAACCCCACTTTCCCGACCCGACCTTGGGTCACATCTTACTTGTGGGAGTAAGATAAAACTGGCCTTGTGCCTAACCTCCTGGAGAGGAGGTAAATAAATACTGTACACGGCCTTTTGGCTAAGATCAAAGTGTAGTATCTGTTCCGATGGATACTGCACCCCATAGACTGGTATTGTCTTGGCCTTCGGGGCTTGATTTACGCCGGTCTATGGGTCTGTCCTGTGCAGTTCTAGGAGGTCCACCCTCTCAGGCTTAACCTCCCCTCTTTGGGGAGGTGTAAGTTTATTACTTACTGCCTGAGACGCCCCTACCGGGAATGCCAACGGGCTGTCCAGGCAATTTTTAAACCCCACTTTCCCGACCCGACCTTGGGTCACATCTTACTTGTGGGAGTAAGATAAAAACTGGCCTTGTGCCTAACTCCTGGAGAGGAGTAAATCAATACTGTATTTACTATGCTTCTGTTGTTCTAGGCTTCTTGTTTTATTTTACTGTTATTCTCACAAAGTAAAATAAAACACATAGAAAGTAGTAATGCAGCAATATTAAGCATATCCTGGCTCTCTCTTTATTCTCTCTAAGAAACGTAAAACAACACAAGCACATGTCTGAAGTCTTCCAGAATTTAAGGTTTAATTTATATATATATATATATATATATATATATATATATATATATATATATATATTATAAATTAGTCATCCTCAAGCCGGGATTGAAACTCAACCGTCGAGCTGACAGTCGGCGCCTCTACACCTGCGCTATCATACGACACTGACTGAATGTAAGTGATATCTCAATGTAAACATTGTAAAGTGCCGGGAGCTCTAATTAGTTTTACCCAATGCCTTAAAGCTAATGGCAATTGGCGATATCCTTACAAATAAGCTCTATCCAATAAAGGGAGCTTTATATAGTCATCCATATACAGACTGTTTCGCTGTATCATAGCTCTTCAGAGTATATATATATATATATACGTATTTCTATGTCTTCCCTATCTACAAAGATTTAAATTTATTATAATCTGTCACTATATATCTATTCCTTAATATTGCAGATCTTCTCGTTGTTTTTCCACTTTTAGCATTGTCTCCCTTGATAAAGTCAACGCAATAGTTTGGAGAAACGTTGAGTTTTAAGATTTCGATTTTAACTCATAAAGAACCAGATTGGAATAGCCACTATGAACAAAACCGCTAAACTCCGATGTGGGTTTTTTGAATATCTATAATTATTTTACAGACATAATACATTTAGTTTTGCTTGTTAAAGAAACAAATTATATATATATACACTGAATTAAATAAATGATGTATATTAAATAAATTATATATATATATGTATATATATATATATATATGTATATATATATATGTATATATATATATATATATGTATATATATATATATATATGTATATATATATATATATATGTATGGGAAGAGAAGGATGAAGGTAATCCGACGTGATGGTAAAATGAAAAAGGAAAACCAAAAACTGGATGTTTTTTATGTGTACATCAACGTTTCGTCTTTATTTATAAGACTTCATCATGATGATGATATAGGGAAAAGATATCATGCAAGCACGGATACATGTAGGGTAGACATGTTGGGAAGAAAAATAAAATAAAATGAAAAATAATGGCAGCGTCTTGCTGGACGTCCGTACTTGTTAGAGAATGAAAAATGAGTGGGAGAAAAAGGGGAAGGGTGGAGGGAGCAAGGACTACTGTGGCTGGCGATGAGAGAAAGAGGTGGGGGATGAGCAGGGGTAAAATGGATGGCAGAGAGAGATTGGAGGAAGAGGGGGAGGGGGTGTTTGACCAGATGGCTGTGGTCGAGATTGAAGGGGAAGAGTGAGTTGGAATGTTTGTGTGTGGGGGTGTATGCAGGGAAATGGGGATGGGTAGAGAGGGATGGGGGGGGGGCTGTGATTTTGGTGGATGGGCGAAAGTTATGGTCTTAGAGAGCGTTTGAAGAAAATGAGGGAATTTAAGAAGAGGTATGGGAGAAAATGGATGAGAGGGGGAAGAGGGAGGATTTGTCGTGATAGGGTGTGAAATATTTGAAATATTTGGAAAATGATAGCAATGAGTGAGGGATTGGAGTGGGTGGGGGAGGGGGGTGATTGAAAGGGTGGGTGAGGAATATATTTGAAACATGAGAAAGTTTATTTGGACTGTAGTATTAAAAATGTGAGGGAAAAAAATGAGGAAAAATAAGAGAAGATTCAGGGAGAAAAGGGAAGGGTGTGGGTGAATGGAAGAGTGTCATAAGGTTAGAGATGAAAATAAAAGTTAGCTATATATATGTATATATATATATATATATGTATATATATATATATATATATGTATATATATATATATATATATGTATATATATATATATATGTATATATATATGTATATATATATGTATATATATATGTATATATATATGTATATATGTATATATATATGTATATATATATGTATATATGTATATATATATGTATATATATATGTATATATGTATATATATGTATATATATGTATATATGTATATATATGTATATATATGTATATATGTATATATGTATATATATATGTATATATATATGTATATATGTATGTATATATGTATATATGTATATATATGTATGTATATATGTATATATATATGTATATATGTATGTATATATGTATATATGTATATATATGTATGTATATATGTATATATATATGTATATATATATGTGTATATATATATGTATATATATATATGTATATATATATATGTATATATATATATGTATATATATATATGTATATATATATGTATATATATATGTATATATATATATATGTATATATATATATGTATATATATATATGTATATATATATATATGTATATATATATATGTATATATATATATGTATATATATATGTATATATATATATGTATATATATATATATATGTATATATATATATGTATATATATATATATATGTATATATATATATATATGTATATATGTATATACTGAAGCTAAGTATATCAGAATTTTTATTTTAATCACACAGCATACAAGTTAAATTATCTCTTAGCTTTGAGATTGAATTATCTTCGAACTAATCGATTTATTTGTTCTAATAAACTGTAATTTACAATTAACTTACCGCATGACCTATCACTTAATCATTCTCACTCTCTTCTCTGAATGTTTGAAGTTCCACCGCCCGCTTTTAGTGTATGCGATGCCTATCACTATCGCTTTCGTCGCTCTCGCTCTATTAACAGTCAATGGTAATAAAACTTACTATAATAAGATTAGAATAGTCCATTATAAACAAAAGGGAATATCAATACAGTAGTAATATTATTTACCCTGTAGCGTGTGGTGGAAATAGACAGGGAGAAATGACTAATTTTGTGTTATTATTTTAAAAAATTAAACTGTCCGTGCAAACGTTTCCCGATTCAAGTAATATTGAAACTGGAAGGCATACAAAGAAGGATGACAAAACTAATAAGTAAAGGAAAGGAGTGCAGTTACAGGGAAAGATTGAACCAATTGGGATTGACTACTTTGCTGGAGAGAAGAATGAGAGGTGAGAGGATAGCGACTTTCAAGATAATTAATGGCATTTCTAACTATGGTGGACAGTGTTTTAGTATTTCTCCTAGATCCGGAAGGTTATTGTCAAGGCAGTTTTCAAAAACTAGATCTGTTAACCAGTTAAGATTTTTTTGCTCACAGAGTAATGTTTTGGAATAAGTTGAGTTGCCAGGTCGGATAAAGAAGAGCAATAACGTGGATCAGTTTAAGATGAGGTTGGATAAATTCGGAGAAAGTGGTAGGAGGGAGAAATTGAGGGGGCACTTTTGGGAGTTGTCAAATGAAATATTTAACAGAATTTGATCTGGATATCGATACTGTACTAAGAGTTTAATTTTTTTTAACATTTGAATTGAGAAGATAGTTAAAGGGGATATGTCCAAGGAGGCATAACAAACACATAATAATAATAATAATAATAATAATAATAATAATAATAATAATAATAATAATCTTAACAGAGTTAAATGGGTAACCCAACAGATCACATGTTTGTTTTCTTCTATTATATATATGAATGGGATTAAGCCATAAATAGATGTAGGGAAAAAAACTCCAAGAAGAAGGAAGACACCAAAGGCTTCCCAAATCCAGTTTAAAATAAGCTAAAAGTGCGTTCATGTTTAGAGAGAGAAATTGAAGGAATGAGCAAATAACGTTAGGAATCTAGTACTCCAAGACAGTATTGGAAAAAGAGGGGGGGGCAAAGACAATGGGATTACACAGAAATAGAATGAAAGAGAAAAAGAAATCAGGTCTAAGATTGCCGAAAACATGAAAGAGTTCCCTTTCCTTCAAAAATGTTTAAGTACAAAGCGTATAAAACGAAACACAAAGGTAAATACAAAAGGACGATTAAAAGATTTCATGTAAAAGACAAGAAGCCGACCGAAATACGAAATGTTTGAATATCGACTATGAAATGTATGTAGGTAGTGTTAGGTGAGAAGTGAAAGATTTTGGCCATGAAGTTGGTAAGACAAGACTTTAGAAATAGTCAGGAACGAAGATGACGAATAAACGAGATAGAGAGAGGGGGAGGGGGCTTGAACTTACATGTAGGGGTAGGGATCTTGAGAGAACTTGAGCTTGTAAAAACTTGAGCTTGCCTGTATGGAGCTTGAACTTGCTTAAGGGAGCTTGAACTTGCTTGCGAAAGTTTGAGCTGGCCTGAAGGTGCTTTATCTTGTTTGAGCTTAGAATACTCTTTTCATGTGTGTATGTTTGGCGCTGATCTTTATTAAAGCAAAGAAACGAGACAGAGTGGATGTTGTTGTTTTTTTTAGGGGGGAGGGAGTTCTACGGTATATCGACGCTTTTCGGTTTCTTTAAAACCAAGTGTAAACGATTTATGAACACTAACTGCTATTTTAACTGGTGCTCGAGGCGGTGGGTGGGTGGGGTTCATACCTACCGTATCAATGCGCACGTGCGTCTGATTGTGTTGCATAGCGCCCTCTTGGGCCCGCGACTGCACTCATTTACTATACTAGTCCCGGTACGGGCCGTGGCAGTTCACATTCAATACTCGTCATTTTCTTTTACATAAATCATATAGTTTGCATACTCTCTCTTCTGTTTTCGTCGCGTAGAGGGGCGTGTCGTCTAGTGGTTTCCTCCTTCTTTTCTGTACTGCCGTGAACATCGTCGCTACAACAAAAGCTTCATGACGGACTCCGAAGAAAACAATCCTTTTACTTTCAATTCTTTTTATTTTAGGCGTTAGTTATTTAATCAGCTGGGAGATATTCACTACGTCGAGAGAGAGTGAAAGCAAATTACTACCTTATCGTAGTTACTTATCAAATAAGCTTTAACCATTTGTGGAGGAGGGAAGAGATATTTCGCCTGTATTTTCTCAGGGAAATATTTCCCTTAATCGGTTGTAGACTACATGCTAAAAATCACGTCTCATCGGTTCGCCTCCAAAACCAAGACTGACTAAAACTGGCTTCTCACGAAGAACGAGTGACGTCACGGATCCCTCTGTTTCCCACGCAAAGGCCTGTGACGTCACAGAACCTCTCGCAGGTGCACATTGACCCTTGATCTGGGATCTCGTCACGCGGTGACCTTGTCACGTCTGTGATTTCCGACTGTGAAAATAGGCCGTATTCTGCACTCGACTGCCGGGTCCACCCCGCGTTAATTCGCGCAAGTCAAACCAACGATTTCCAACAGATACGCCCATTCCCATAGGGCCATTATCCAACAATTGGATTTGAAATCTGATTGCCATATTTCGCGCTGACGTAAATGAAAGAAAAAATACAAGGTGAGAATAAAGAAGGGTTTGGAAGAATATGAAAGCTAAAAGTACGCATTAATAAAAAAGAATAAGAAATCCGAAAAGGGCAGAAGAGGTGAGAAGAAAGAAAGGGTGTAGGTGAGGCAAAACGTATGTTAAAAGATAGAAAGGGAGAACGTAAGAGAAATAGAAAGAAATAAGATAATAAACTCGGGAAGAAATCTCCGTAAAAATAAAAAAGAAAGAAGACCCCAAAAATGAATGGAAAAAGAAAAGAAAGAAGAGCGGACTAAACGAATACATAAAGAAGAGGGTGAAATGTGATAGTTATCTTCGATGTTCGTTTCCAGTCACGTGTTCTGTTTTGGTCCTTTGATTTTCGCTGTGGTGCTACAATTGTATGTTCCCAGGTTGGTGTTTGACTAAGAGTAAAGTGGTGGTGGTGGGGGGGGGGTCAAAAGATTGAAGGGAGCGCTGGGCTGGGTCGAGATCGGTGTTCTGCAGAGAGTTCTGTCCCAAGTTCATGGGATGATATTCATCTGGCTAAATATAGAAGAAGCGAAACATAAGTTCGTTAAGACATGAGACATCGAGAGTCGATCGATGGCCAGAGTCGTTTTCATCACAGAATCGTATATCCAGCCATTCTAACAGATCCTCGCCAGCAAATTATATATTACTCTTTCACACTCTCTGTCTGGCAATCTCACACTCTCTCACACTCTCTGTCTGGAAATCTCTCTCTCTCTCTCTCTCTCTCTCTCTCTCTGACTCTCTCTCTGACTCTCTGACACACTCTCCTTCTTTCACACTTTCTCTGTCTCTCTCTCAAACCTTATATCTCTCAGACTCTTTCACACACTCTCTCACACACACTCTCTCACGCACTCTCTTTCTCTGACTATCTTACACACACTATCTCTCGCACAATCTCTCTTTCTCTCTCCCTGACTCTCACGCAATTTCTCTCTTTCTCTTTCACACACATAAAGAAAGGGAGGAAAACCCATTGGCTGAAGGAAATGAATAAGTAGTGGTAGGTAATAAAATAAAAGGGCTTATGGGTTGTACGTGCAAATATGCACTGCTTAACTATAAAAGCGATCCTAGAATGAAAATTCCTGCATTCATCCTAACGATCTAATTTGAGAATGAAACGAACGTTTTCTGTAGCTTAATTGCCATACGTAAATTTTATACTACATATATCAGGATGGCAAGTGGTGCAATGTTTCATCATAGAAGACCTACCAGGAACTCTTTAGTCTTTTCATAAATAACTTGTCATGTTCTCTCACGGATAATTATTTTTCTCTCCAATGAAAGTTGAGGCCCTACACAAAAGTAATGAACTATATGTTAATGTTATTTTTAATCAAGGGTAAAATAATAATAAATCGTATGTCTAGAACTAGGTAGCATACGCTGTGATATTGGTTAACATCGCAAAATGTGATTCTTAACATCCGTTTTATAAGCTAGTGTATATCGTTCAACCTATTTTATCTTTTCTTTTTGTTTCGTGATGTTCACAGGAGGCAACTTTATTCTTCAATGATTATTTTAAAAATCTACACTCCCTTGTCTTAAAGGGGCAGATATTCTTCAGAAGCAATTTCAAAACTTAGACGTTACATATAAATAATGCTATTTTTAACTTAGGCGTTACATACAACAATGTAATTCAAAACTCAGGCGTTACATACAACAATGTAATTTAAAACTCAGGCGTTACATAACAAACTGCTATTTTTAACTTTGGCGTTACATAAAAAATCCTATTTTTAACGTTGGCGTTACATAAAAAATCCTATTTTTAAACATTGGCGTTACATAGCAAAATCCTATTTAAAACTTTGGCATTACAGAAAAAATCCTATTCTAAACTTTGGCGTTACATAAAAAAATCATATTTTAAACTTTGGCGTTACATAGAAAAATCCTATTTAAAACTTTGGCATTACAGAATAAATCCTATTCTAAACTTTGGCGTTACATAAAAAAAATCACATTTTGAACTTTGGCGTTACATAGAAAAATCCTATTTTAAACTTTGGCGTTACATAACAAATCCTATTTTAAACTTTGGCGTTACATACCAAAGAGAAGTCTTTTAAACTTAAGCGACACATATCAAGCAATTTTTAAATCGCATTAAAAAAACTTGGTTTAATCCAACGCAAATTGTCAAAATATAATAAGAGCTTTTGTGGTAATCTACCCATCAATTATTATAAAGTTTGGACGTATAATTTTTATCTAAAAAGTAAACTGTTTTGAAAACGATAAATATGATAATAGTAATGGTAATAGCTAATAATAATAACCAATAATTGTTAATAATAATAACCAATAATTGTTAATAATAATAACCAATAATTGTTAATAATAATAATAACCAATAATTGTTAATAATAATAATAACCAATAATTGTTAATAATAATAATAACCAATAATTGTTAATAATATTAATAAATAACACAAATGAGAATTATGATCTTTATTGTTTTGATATCGAATTTATGGCCCACTTTTTTTGTCTCCTCCAACTCTCATCTCGGATTTCCTAACTGAGAAGTCGAGAAGTCTATCTCGTGTGTCACAGACATGGGTGCCTGGCTGGGTAGGGAAGGATTACACCGCCATTTTAAGCGCTTAAGGACGCACTGTTTGAGAAGTTTGCAATGCGTCATCTTGGGATCTTCTATCGGTGGAGTCCCGTGTGCACGTCCGCAGTATGCGCGTGGGTGGGCGGATTTAGTAAGGTGGGTGGATGTATTTGTACACATCGTCTCGGATGTGTGTGTGTGTGTGTGTCTCCGTGTGTGTTTGATTCTGTTACTTGGTTTGCGCATGCGTATAAACATCAATCAATCAGGCAGGCATTTATGTTTTAGTTTATGTGGAGGGTACACTTTTCAAACAAATGTGTCTCTGTGCAGGATGTTTTGTATTTAGATGAAATATAAAGGAAACATCTAAATGTAATGTATTGCTTAATTACGTGTGAGCTTTCGACATGCATAAGTCATCATCAAGATACAAAATATATATTGTAGACAAATATGAATGGTTTGAAAGATTGAATATTTTTTTTTTGTAAAAATACGAACGCCTATTAACACAAAAACATATGCCGTCATCAATTTAATTAATAACAACATTTGCTCATCTCTCTCTCTCTCCCTCTCTCTTATATATTGTTACACCGGCCGTTCTAACAGAAGAGAAACTACACCAGATCTCACTATAAATAGTGCGAGTAGACAATCACCAGGAAGAAAAATACAGTATTATAACTGTCTAGCCAAGTGCCAGTCAGTTTCCTTACCTTTGTACCTTTTATGTTTATACACTTGTTATCTTAACCCAACCTCGACTTGACTTCTTTTTACTGTTGGACTACGTCACAACATATTTATATATATATATATATATATATATATATATATATATATATATATATATATATATATAGTCTCGGAAGTTTCTCAACCATTAAAACTATATTAAAAAAAACTAAATAAATTTTTAAAAAACAAAAAAACTTATAGTCCCAAGTCTTCCAGTGGAAAATCACTCATGTAAGTCAATTTATTTTTTACAGTTATTATATTAGTTTATTTCTAACACTATTTTAAGGGATCATCAGTTGTTTACCATGAAAAACGGTTTCGGGAATATATATATATATATATATATATATATATATATATATATATATATATATATATATATATATATGAGAGAGAGGGAGAAGGAGATAAATAGGTAAGAACACGAATCTCTCAAAATCTGGGAACTGTCGAACTGAGATGGCTCGATATCGTATTGAAGCGAGCTATATCAATACTAAATGATAATAAAATGCAAATGTAATTTCGAATACAAACACATGAGAACTTACATAGATTATAGTTAATATCTTAGTTAGAGACCAATTAAAGACATTACAGACATTTTTTCAAACAAATATATAAAAGGGGAAAATGCTAAACGTTTCAGGAATCCAACAACAAATATCAAATAATAGTTAACTACTAAAAATTGAAAAGAAAAATATGGAGACAAATAATAATTAATAAAATGTATTTTTTCGAAACCGATATGCAACTATCAGGCAGTGTCATCGGATGTCCTGCTAGCTTGACAGGCCGAGAGCAGGCTCAAGGCGTTTTCACGAATGATGGCGATGGAGAAGCACTCGAAAAGCCATGTCCATTCACGACGGTCCCCGGTGTCGCGCGTCTTTCATAGACCAAAGCTGTTGAGGAGTCCCCACGGTGATCGGTTGAAACACAAATCTGTCGAGAAGATCGACACATTTTGATTGGTTGCAGTCCTCTGCTGACGCTGCTGCGTGTCCAGAGATTGTTACCGATTCTGTCACTGGCGAGGACGCAAAACTGTCCACACAAGTCGTATCTCATATAAGTGATTTGGCGTTCGCAAAAGGAAACACCGTCAGGAGATTAGGCCTCACTGTGGTTCTAGAATTGAATTTATTAAATTGTACTTTGCGTTACTCATCTTTTTATTTCGTTGTTGTTTTTGTTGATTACCCTCATACACTGTTTCCGCCATATTGTCTACTTACTGAAAGTGATAAATCACTCTCAAGAAATGCTTACAGTGGATTTAGTTTGTATAGAACTTCATAACTGTGCTCAATTATATTAGGCTTGGTATCGGTGAGTAATTAAGACAATCATTTTGTACTATTTGGCTGTTATGCATAAATGTTACACCAATAACTTAAAAAAAAAAAAATCATGAACGATTATAACATGACATCTTAAAACCATCGAGTATTTATTGTCAACAGATAATTTTCAGATGTGTCAAATTCATCTCCCAATTCCTTATTGTACCATTATTTTTGAATATATTAAATTCAATTTAAACGTTTTCTTCGCTATTGCTATATTTCATTTGATGTGGCAATTCAAAAAATGTTGCTTTTTAAGCTAAACACGTATAGGTAACAACATTATGTGTGCCACTGGCACTAAACATTCTATGTAGAACACCTGGGATATCGGATGTGAGAATAAAGAATACCAATGCATGTTTTTATTATATTCTGGATATCTGATTTAACTAATTCTTGAACACCATGCCTTCAAGTTGAGCTTATTTCCGAAAAAGGCCTGTAACGACTTATAATGGAAGGAAAATGTTTCCCACGATGTCTCTTACTCTCACAAGAACAAACGTAATTCGTCAAATCAAAATTTATGATAATTTATGAAAACTTTTCTATTTGTTGATGTAGAACAACAGTCTGCATAAAAGGGTTAAACACAACAACAGTCTGCATAAAAGGGTTAAACACAACAACAGTCTGCATAAAAGGGTTAAACACAACAACAGTCTGCATAAAAGGGTTAAACACAACAACAGTCTGCATAAAAGGGTTAAACACAACAACAGTCTGCATAAAAGGGTTAAACACAACAACAGTCTGCATAAAAGGGTTAAACACAACAACAGTCTGCATAAAAGGGTTAAACACAACAACAGTCTGCATAAAAGGGTTAAACACAACAACAGTCTGCATAAAAGGGTTAAACACAACAACAGTCTGCATAAAAGGGTTAAACACAACAACTAGTCTGCATTTATTTCGTGTGTGTTTGTGTGCCAGTTTGAAGACTGGTGAAAATCGTCACATTGTGTCGGTAGCACCTGGTACAGTCGCATGCAAACCCGCTCACACGGATCGATTCGAACCAGTTGCATGATTTGCCCAACCGTCAATGCCGAAGAGTGTTCGCGTTCCCAATTCGATCTTCAATAAATAGGTCAATACTCATTTCTCGTAGACTGAAAATGTCAAGGTGGAATATGCCATTACTATGCGTACACACGTGATATTAGCAGATAACATACATACGCGTCGGTAGACATGATCAAATATTGATTCGGGGAGGAGGGAGGGCGTTAGTTGCCTAATGGTTACAGTCTCGGACGATGGAATACACAATTGCTTGTTAGGTAAAATAGCAACACATGTTCAACTAATCGTATATAATGAATTACCTACAATAGCTAGTTTCGACACTAAATTATCCCAAAGATTTTGATATTCCATAAAACAAACAGAATCATACATGTTCAAATATTTATTCAGACTTATGAACACGAAAAACAGACACGCACACATATTTCTTACTAATTATATATATATATATATATATATATATATATATATATATATATATATATATATATATATATCAGGTAGTATTGACACATCCGTCATCGTAGCTTTAATACGATGTTTCTTTTCAAAAGTCGAACTCTTTACGCCAGCTGCCTTTAAATAGGATTACTCTCTTGCTGATTTACCTAATTATTGACAAGAGCCGTGTTGGCAAAGACGTTGAGATTAGAGTTTGAAATATAACTCGTGTTCTGGGGTTCGAGTCCGGCGACAGGTGTAAATATTTTTTCTCTACACTGACGATTCCCGTAAGGATGAAACGTATACTTATGTAGATAAAAGCCAATATATTTATAATTATATATATATATATTACACACACACAAGTAAATGTAACTAATAGACGGATTATTATGAATTTTGGAATATATATTCTAGGCAACACGGTGAGTAACATGGGCACATTTTTATTTTTGTTAGTTTTTACCATTTAAGTGGTGCGCATACCTAAACTCGACCCTGCCCCTACAATCTTTTCGAATGAGTTACATACAAAACATTTAATAGAGAAATAATTCCTTTATATGAAATGTTGAGTTATATTAAGTAAAACATTTTTAAAAGGATCAATGCGCGCGCGAGCATCAGTAATATGTATTTGCTTGATAAACACCTAAACTATTGAACTTATCTTCATGAATTATGGAATATGTATTCAAGGCAACAAGGTGAGTAACATAGGCACATTTTTTGTAAACTTTACCACTTAGAGTGTGCCTCTGAAAGTGTCCGATACCCCCTCAAAAGAAAAAAAAATATTTGAAACTAATGCTATATTTATTGCCTATGCCCGTCCTGGGATGGGTCGTCTACTAGTATACATATGTGTTACGATAGATTCTGAGTTGATAAACTAAAATACTTCTTGAATTCTCATGACTAGAATAATATATATATATATATATATATATATATATATATATATATATATATATATATATATATCAATGTCATTCAATGTCAGTGCGACGCTGACTATGTAGGCAAGACCATTCAGCGATTGTCGGTGAGAGTGGCTCAACATGTGCCCGGATGCATTCGTCGTCATGAACCCCTCCCGTTAGCCGGGCGGCCACAAGCCCAGGAGTCTGCCATAGGTGACACCTTTTGGACAAAAGAATCTGTCGTGATCTATATTTCGACGATACATTTACAATTGTGCACAGAGCACGACACCGCTTCCATCTAGATATATTGGAAGCTATCATTATTAATTCAAGACGCCCTACTCTCTGTAGACAAAGGCAATTGAAATTTTCCCTACAGTTATTCGGCGATTCGTGGTCATCCGCAAGGTGATTTGGGAAAAAAAAAAAATATATATATATATATATATTCTTTACTTGCGTTTATTTATGTATATTATTTCGCATGTATACAACCTTATGCCACCTGCTTGCAACTTTATTTTACACCAGTTTATGGTTGTTCGTGTATTTTAATCACTCTACCGACGATTCCACTGACGAGAGTCGGACGAAAGGCTGCCTTGGGAACTTCAAAGTTTTTTTGTTTTTTTATGCTAATGTGAGAACTTTGTTTTTATTCGTGAATTTTTTTATTCGTAAATTCCGAAACCATACAAAACGGGTTTTTTTTCAAAATTTGTTTTACATAAAATTATTTTCTCTTTTTTTCTTTTTCTATTTCATCTCATATAAAGTTTTCCCCATATTATTCATTATTCATTTTGTAGTGTGGCACCATTTTGTCTCTTCATATATATATATATATATATATATATATATATATATATATATGTTAGTTGAGATACAAAACCAATCTCCAATCTGCGTACGATCGTTTCTGGAAATTTTTAGGAATATTTTATTGTTCTTAATTTTTATGATACTAAAACAGAACTTCGTCAGCGCCTTTTAAAACATAACATACGGAAGTCTCTTGAGAAAAACATCAGATTTCAGTGTCAAAATCAAACACAAGTGAAAAGATTTTTGAAGTAGAAGGACAGCGAATCTGATAATTAATCAAAACATTTAAAACATTCAGAGCATTCACACTACTAGTTAAATTGAGGAGGAAAACTTACATATGAACAAACATGTATAAAAGAAAATACATCAATAAAAATAAAAATAGAAACATAAACATAGTATTAAACAATATTAGGAACGATCAGAAATGTTTTGTAATAACAACAATTTTCAAATAAAATAAAATAAAAGTGAGTGAAGTTAGATAAGTTATATAAGAAAGTCAAATTGGGAAAGTGAATGAAATAATAATGGCTGATAAATAAAAATCAATAAGAATAAAGTGAAATAATATAAATAGATAAATTAATTCAAAAATGAGTTAAAAAACTAGATAAAGAAAATATTAATAAACAAAGTAGGGACTAATTTTATTGTTTTACAGGATATAATAGAGTATAAATGAATAAAAATTAATATCAATTGTATGAATTAATAGAAACAAGCCGCGCATGCGTGGTCCTCCTCTGTATGTGACTCGATGTGGCGAGTGTAAAATGCAATAAATTTGGGCAATTTGGGGCATTTTTTACCCCCCCCCCCCTCTTTGACCCCCTGGGAGTGAGAACCACAATTTTTCTGAGGTCAAGGATGCTCATTTTATATACAGAACAATTGCCTTTACATTTTGGCCAAGTTTCAGAAAAATTGAATGGATGGATCAAACGCTATGGGAGGAAATGGGTCATTTTTTTCCATTTTAGGGGGCTTTTGACCCCCTGGGGGCGCGAACCAGCTTTTTTCCAAGGTCAGCGATACGTATTTTCTATTAGGAACAATTGCCTCCACATTTCGGTCAAGTTTCAGAGAAATTGAATGATGGATGAAAGTTATGGGGGGAAAAATGTCATTTTTTGCCATATCGGGGCCTTTTGATCCCCTGGGAGGCTAACTAGAATTTTTTTCAAAAATCGGAGAATGTCACTTTCTAATCTGACAAAAGTTACAACTTCATGCAAAATTTCAGAGAAATTCAATGGATGGTCGCGGAGAAAAATCCGGATGGACGGACGGACAGACACACGGAAATGCCTCAAAACATAGGTCTCCCGATTTTATAAATCGGGGGACCAATAAAAAAAAATGATTAAAAGATAAAAAGGCCATAAGAGAGTAAATCTGGATATACCTACAAGTAAAGGTAAACTCGAAACTATAATTTTATTTTTAAGAAGAAAACGTATCATACTTAGGTATATTTAAACGAGTGACAGTGTTGACCGGTGGCTGAATTTATTCACATATAAAGAATACTCGACGAGAACAAGGAATTTTACAAATTTAAAGGAAATAGGGATATAAATAGATAGAAATTAAAAGAAAATTATTGAAGTCAATTTAAGAGATGCAATACAACAAAAATAGAAAAATAAAAAATAGAGAGAGAAAAATTCTTTTAAAATAATGATTAAAAAAATTAGATAATAATTAGAGAAAACATTGATAAAACGAATGATAGTAATAAGAAAAAAGTTATTGGAGAAAATAAAAAAAGGATAATAACAATGATTGTTAGTTGCATGATTGAAAATACGATGAGAGGATTGGGAATGGTGGCTGGGATTGACAGAATTTGATTACTTAAGAGAACGACTCGACAAGTATTTGTTGATATTTGTATTTGAAAACGATCATGTTGTAGTCAGATGAAAAGCAGCTGCGTGGTATTGTGTTCCGCAGATGGAAATTTTTTGGAAAGAAAATCTGTTTATGGAAGTTCCATTTGGCTTTAGGTGCACAGGAAGAAAGACACGTTCTTTGTAGTGGTTGCATCTAGACGAGTTGTCGATGTGAACGTTTTGCAGCGGGAGGGGCCAGATATGTACGTTTGTGTATTGTTTATGGTTGATATTAATTAATATTTTCTCTTCCTGCTCTCTTTTTTGCTCCCTAGTTTTGTCTCTCCCTTACTCATTCGTTTAATTTCTCCCCCTTTTTTCTTTCCGCCCTTTTTTTCTTTCCTTTTTTTTTCTATCTGCTCTTATTCTGTCTTTGCCGTTGACTCTCTCTCTCTCCCCCCCTCTCTCTCCCTCTCTCTCCCCCCCTCTCCCTCTCTCTCTCTCTCTCTCCCTTCCTCTATCCCTCTTACTCCCGTCTTTTGTCACTTACATTCGCAATGATATCACTTTCTCCTCACCTCTGTCTTCGGATTTTCCTCACTTTTATCTCATCTCCGCGCTCGTCAAACACAACTAAAAAACAAAAAATAACAAAACGTATCTTTCTTTTTTATCATTCTTTCACTACCCCAACCACCACCACTTCAATCCGCGTCATCTCCAAATCACGTCATTCTTTCCCTCCCCTCAGATGAGTCAATTATTTTTTCTTTTTCTTCCATTTTGTTTTATTAACTTTAATAAAAATGCTTCGAGATTTTCATTTTCATATTTCTTCTTTGCCCTATTATTCTTTACTACCCCCCTCTCTCTCTCTCTCTCTCCCTCTCTCTCTCTCTCTTTCTATATGTCTATCTCTATCTCAATCTCAATCGCTATTCCCCCTTGGCCCTCTAACGTTTCTGACCTCTTTTAAAAGCTTCTCGATTTTCTCGTGAATAGATGTTGACGTATCTCGCCGACTTCTGGTCACATAATAGACACGCTAACAATTCTATCAATCTCTTTTCCCTCCGTCATCCGCCATTGCTTCACGGTGGTGACCAAACGCGGGTCGTCGCTGTTTTCTTTTCTCTCCCCCTCTCTTTATTTTCTTCTTTAAAAAAAAATGTAATTGTTAAAACCACGTGTACAGCAATGACAACAACTGCCCAAGGCCAGTACTCGGCGGTAGAAAGTACAATTAAAGGTCACCAAAAGGTGTACTGCATTATTATATACGTATATGCAAAAAAGAAATAAGTTGCAACTTATAGTGACAGTCTGCATTAAATAGAGTCAATATAGATAGATAGATAGATATATAGCTAGCTAGCTAGCTAGCTAGCTAGATAGATAGATAGATAGATAGATAAATATATAGCTAGATAGATATATAGCTAGATAGATAGATATATAGCTAAATAGATAGATATATAGATATATAGCTAGCTAGATAGCTAGATAGATATATTGCTAGCTAGATAGATAGCTAGATAGATATATAGCTAGATAGATATATAGCTAGCTAGATAGATATATAGCTAGCTAGATATATAGCTAGCTAGATATATAGCTAGCTAGATAGATAGCTAGATAGATAGATAGCTAGATAGATATATAGCTAGATAGATAGATAGATAGATAGATGCATAGCTAGCTAGATAGATAGATAGATACATAGCTAGCTAGATAGATATATAGCTATATATATAGCTAGCTAGATAGATATATAGCTAGATAGATATATAGATAGATTGATATAGATATGTGTAAAAAGATGACAGACGGAAAACAAGTCAAAGTGCAGGAGAAAAACAAAAACAAGAGATTTTTTTTGACCGGTTTCGTCTTCAGAAAATGAAGAATACAGAAATAATTTTATTTTATATTGAAGGCACACACACACACACATATATATATATATATATATATATATATATATATATATATGAGAGAGAGAGAGAGATTAGATGAATTAAAGCATTACGTTTACTGTTCCAAGAATTAGAACATCAAGTCCAGTATGGCATACGATCGTTTCCAAAACAGTTTGGAAACACTTTATTTTATTTTATTTTGTAATTTTATAAAGTTAGTCTAAAACGTGCTTCATCAGCGCCTATAGCTACACGTCTTACAGAAAATAAAAAATAAAAAACAAAACTTGTTCTTGAGAAACATCGTCTGACAGAAAGAATCACTAGTGGATATGTTGGTAGCATAGAGGGAGAGAAAACACAATGATACCTATAAACAAATCACCGGTACATATAAAAGAATAACAAAACTCTTTCCGAGGATTCAACCTTTATAATTTCCGCAAAAAATTATTTAAAATTATTTAAAATTAAAAATCATTTTGTCAGAGGGGTAATGAAAACAATAAAAATAAAAATAGAAATAGATATAATACAAAATGAATAAAAATAAAATAAAATTTAAAAAAAGTAAAAAATAAAGAAATGAAATAAAAATAAAAATAAAATTAAAATACACAATAGAAATAAAATAAAATTAGAAAATAAATGTTGAAGAGGACCAAAGGTTTTTTTTTATAGAGGCTTTTTAAAGAAAACGTCTTGCAAAAGGATTTGGAGGGTAGGAGGAAGAGTATCGAGTCAGATATTGACAAGGATAATTTGGGGGGAAGAAAAAAGAACTTATAAAAAAACTCTTATGGGGGAAAAACAGGAATAATGAGGAAATACGGGTGGAATATAAGAAAGAGTATAGTTGGGATTATACCAGCAGCACTGGACATGAAAGTGTATGAATATATATGATATGAGGAAGGGGAAAAATACTCTTAGTAATTTCTCTGATGCGTAAGGAAGAAAGAAGCGTCCTTATAAGAGAAATATATATATATATATATATATATATATATATATATATATATATATATATATATATATATAGTGAATGCTTTTATTCAAACATGTACAAGATTCGCTACACTGGCATGTTGATGTTATCGATCTACAGCTCTCAAGAGCTGAGGTCTCATCAGGCAGAGAATTATTTTATGATCCAACTTGGTTGTTGAATTCTTCCTGTAATTGTTGGATCATGAAAAAAATTCTCTGCCTGATGAGACCTCAGCTCTTGTAAGCTGTAGATCGATAACATCGACATGCCAGTGTAGCAAACCTTGTACATGTTTGAATAAAAGCATTCACAATACAGCTCTATATTTTTATTGAGCGCTCTTTTATAAGCCCGGTTTGATTCCCTTTGGATTTCTACCCTGTGAATTTTTACCCTACCTGGATTACTATATATATATATATATATATATATATATATATATATATATATATATATATATATATATTCTAATTTTAATAATAATTTTTTGACTAGACATTTTACTGCGGTTTCACGAAAATGCACACGACTGTTTTGTAATGTCAAGCATTAACCAAAAAGCAAGTGAACTTGTAGACTTAACGTATTTATACACGTGATGTGGATTTATACAGATAGTGTGCATATCATTTCAAATAGTGTGTATACATTTATATTATATTCAAAAATGGTTAAGTATAAATAGTGTATATATATGTATACATATATATATATATATATATATATATATATACACATAACATGTGTTTATGTATATTCTTATATATGCATATATTATTTCATGTATACTCATATACATAGGACGTATAGATTTTCAGTATTTATTTACAAAGTGCTCAATACATGAGCAGAGCTAGGTTGTAAGTTATGCAAATATATTTATTGCAATTTAGCTACACAGACCCGTCCGCGTTTCAACCACAGAATAAATCGTAACGCTAAGTGCGTAACGAAGCCTGACGATTCCTTACGGGGATGAAACGTAGAGCCCTTTTCGTAGCTTAATTGCAATAACTATATTTTCATATCTTATATATATATATATATATATATATATATAATGATAGATAGATATTAGTATGTATTAGAGATAACTGACGGCGCTTTATCCATCTACTAAGGACATGCTGTCGGTTTAGTTTTTTTTTTTTCAGAACATCGAAACATTTGCAATGCAGTTAGCTGACACATTGTCTGATCTTATATATGCGTGTGTATATTATATGTATATTATATATATCTATATCTCGATTTTCTTAGTTTTTAATTCATCATTCTGACGTTTCCTCTTAGAGGGACAGACGATAAGGCCTTAAAGAAATTTTTTAGCAATTCTCTTTTTTTCCACCCGCTCGTTTCATTGATTAAAAAAATGTTTCCTATGAAATTTATCCTACGATTTTGTTGTACGCAAAATTTACTTACACACACATATATGTATATATATATATATATATATATATATATATATATATATATATATATGTCTGTTCGACAATTTCTCTGGCTTTTCACACTGAACACATATTAGTTCCAACTGAGTTGAGATAATGTATATATCCACAGAGAAATAATCAATACCTAGCCCGTTTTTTTTTCATTTACAAGGCTTATCCATTACTGGTAAATTGCAGTTTCCGAAGAATTCCAATCTTTCACTGTTCTTACAGAATGATATAGCATTGGTCACTTACTTTTCTATCTTGAAGGTTATGGAACTAGGCCCCGCGGCGCTGAAACGAGGCATGGTTCGTATTTCTACCGTTTCTCGATTCTTCTCTTTTCCAATTAACGCAACGTTTTTCTACTAATGCGATCCATCTCCGCGCCGCCATTTCTGCATATCTCCGTAAAGTAATATTCGTGCATGATGTGTTTGCATTTGGATTTCCTGGTAGGGCCCAGCTAGTTGACATTGTACGCAATTATACTTCTCCGGTCAGCTCGCTTGTGCCACTCGATGAATTTAACGTCTGCCTACATATAGATGCATTTACCTACATTTTCAAATACACGCAAATAATTATCGATACATGAAAATACCCATAACTGTACGTACACACAAACATACATATGTCACTATGGATTTCGGGAAATATATTTGTTATATGTATACAAGAACGAACACATGTACACAAATCTAAATCGTCACACACACACACACACATATCTCTCTGCAGCTCTTAAGCGTATCTGACTATAGCCAGATTCGAACCCACGATCACATTGTCTGTAGTCTTAAATGTTACCAGTGAGCTACGAAGCTTTTCCTGAGAGATGTACGATTTTTATTGCTTTAATCTGAAGTTACAACATAAAAAAGAATTATATATATATATATATATATATATATATATTGCTATTTCATGTATCCACATAAAATTTTATAAGGAGATATCATTTTTTATGTACTAATTTTCAGTATTTACTTAGCTGATAAGCCAAATTTATTATTTGTTTCTATATAACTCTATC
The DNA here is from genome assembly GCA_963556195.1 of Sepiola atlantica. Classification (NCBI taxonomy): domain Eukaryota; kingdom Metazoa; phylum Mollusca; class Cephalopoda; order Sepiida; family Sepiolidae; genus Sepiola; species Sepiola atlantica. Next base: position 31,472,218 of record OY744527.1, on the reverse strand, counting down.
CGAACAGGTACTGAGCCCTTTATATATACAGTCTGCTCTCTGTGGTCGGCTTCGGTACTCATATGTGAACGACTGGTTTTTAGAAGTTCATTATCATATGTACACACACCCACCCCCCACACACACACACACACACACACACACATATATATACATATATATATATATATATATATATAAATCCACAGACATACTGTTTCGTAGTTGGTCAATGTGGCTAGACTAGCATATGCCTCGATCCGTGTGAGTGTGTGTATGTGTATGTGTATGTATATATATATATATATATATATATATATATATATATATATATATAACATTTTTATATAAAAAAGTGCCAGTTTCCTCCCTGTATTCATGTGACTAATAGCTTTGTTGCTACAACGTATATAATTAAATCGGTTTCGTCACTCATGCGGTGAGCGACATCTATTTGAAATATATATTTATCTATGGGCACGTGTATCGTCGTTTTACGACTCATCACCGTGACTGAACCTTGCGAAATTTGAAGCCCGACGCTCTACCATCTACCTTACATATATATATATATATATATATATATATATATATATATATATATATATTATATATATATGTGTGTGTGTGTGTTAGAGGTTCCTTGTCGTGCGTTTATTCTCTCCCTAGTGCAGTTCAAAATTATCTAGGGAATCACAAATATTCTAAAATTATATTTACAATCTTTAGAACATTTCTCCAATCGCCAATAATAGATTTTATGAAATTCATGTCAATATTTTTCGTTATTCCGTGTTTCTGTTCTTTTTTTTATTCTCTTTTTTATTCCCCTCATTTAGTGCATCACTTAGATCGGATTCTGTTCCAATACTTTAGAGAATACGTTCAAAGCCAAAAACAGACATCGACCCTTTTGGTGTATGTTTTAGTTTCGTATCTTTTAATATATTTCGGTTTGTAAATTTGTCTCTCTTCTCATAATTACTGCGTCGTTCGTGTGTTTACAAACACATGTTTTTTTTCTTTATTATAAATATATTATTTCATTGAATATATATATATATATATATATATATATATATATATATATATATATATATATATATATATATATATATTAGTGTAAAATTCTTATTGCGAATATTTCCACTGGAAATGATCTTAATTTGAATTGATAGTCTATATGCTGAAGAGGAAACTCATAAATTCGTCTATTACTCTTGTGTTATAGTGATAACAACGATTTTCTGAAACACGTGTACATATGGATCGACAGGTGGGAAATATTGTTTAGTGTTGATTTTTACTTATGTCGTAAATTATGTTATTCTTAATAAATAAACTTATTGCATTGGTTTAACCATTTAATTTCTATTTTTTTCTAAAGATAATTTTACCAGACACCCAGGTGTCTAGACATTCGTCCAGATAAAACGTGATAACAGACATCTCTCCACCCTCTCTGATTTGATGAATAACATATTTATTTTGTGATGTCATCCCTTTTTTCACGGTTGTCTCTCATTTCGGTGTTAAAAAAGGCATCAATCTTTTGTGGCTTCATCCAATGTGCACTGGAATAAACAAATAAGAAAACTCCAAACATTTCTTGTAGTACATCGATTTTATTATCTAGCTCTCCAGAAATTCATGGATCGATTTTATTATCTAGCTCTCCAGAAATTCATGGATCGATTTTATTATCTAGCTCTCCAGAAATTCATGGATCGATTTTATTATCTAGCTCTCCAGAAATTCATGGATCGATTTTATTATCTAGCTCTCCAGAAATTCATGGATCGATTTTATTATCTAGCTCTCCAGAAATTCATGGATCGATTTTATTATCTAGCTCTCCAGAAATTCATGGATCGATTTTATTATCTAGCTCTCCAGAAATTCATGGATTGATTGTATTATCTAGCTCTCCAGAAATTCATGGATCGATTGTATTATCTAGCTCTCCAGAAATTCATGGATCGATTGTATTATCTAGCTCTCCAGAAATTCATGGATCGATTGTATTATCTAGCTCTCCAGAAATTCATGGATCGATTGTATTATCTAGCTCTCCAGAAATTCATGGATCGATTGTATTATCTAGCTTTCCAGAAATTCATGGATCGATTTTATTATCTAGCTCTCCAGAAATTCATGGATCGATTGTATTATCTAGCTCTCCAGAAATTCATGGATCGATTTTATTATCTAGCTCTCCAGAAATTCATGGATCGATTGTATTATCTAGCTCTCCAGAAATTCATGGATCGATTGTATTATCTAGCTCTCCAGAAATTCATGGATCGATTGTATTATCTAGCTCTCCAGAAATTCATGGATCGATTGTATTATCTAGCTCTCCAGAAATTCATGGATCGATTTTATTATCTAGCTCTCCAGAAATTCATGGATTGATTGTATTATCTAGCTCTCCAGAAATTCATGGATTGATTTTATTATCTAGCTTTCCAGAAATTCATGGATCGATTTTATTATCTAGCTTTCCAGAAATTCATGGATCGATTTTATTATCTAGCTCTTCAGAAATTCATGGATCGATTTTATTATCTAGCTCTCCAGAAATTCATGGATCGTATGTTAATGTGCACAGATGATATTCTACTAGATTCATCCGTTTTATTTTGTCTATTCGGAATGCTTTTCTAATCTTGTATGTTACTCACAACGTTTCGGCCGATGTAACCGCCGACCTTCTTAAGGTACATCTTCTTTTACTCTGGAATATGTACGTAATTTTCTACTGATCCTTTAATTAATTCACTTGGTAGATTGTTCTCGTTTTGTCAGCTATGAACAGATAAAAGTCTGAGGTGATTTAAAAAAAAATTATATTCTTATCGCCCGTACTGAGGATTGAACCGTTAACCTCTAAAAGGCTATCATTTTGAACTGATTATTAATTAGCACTTTATTCGTTGCGCAACGGGTCCGTGTAGAGAATAACATCGAAGATGAGAACAGTAGTCCGAATAATCCGAATGATAGAAATTATCAATCCTCATCTTAAAAGTTCCAAAACACTATATTCATTCAGTTTTATATGTATTTGTACACGTACATCTCAATCTATATAAAGTTAGGTGTGTGTATATGTTTATATCTATCTATACGAGTTTCTCTTACACTAATGAAACGCTCCTTATGAATTTTGGAACAGAGTAGCTATGTGTGAAGGTGGTTAATGTGGGATGTATTTAGTTTTATTTCATTTCATGCAAATTTATAAAAGTTGGGGGTGTGGTGGAAGCTCATTTTGAAAATGAAAGTACCTCCGATATTTGTGAAATTTCAACAATGAGTATTAATATCAGTTAATCGGTATTCCCGTAATTTCAGTTTATTTTGGCATCTAAAGGGGTTTTCGATGACGTAGTATAAGCACAACTTCCTATTTGAAAATGTAAATATTCCAGATTTGCATTAAGTTAGATCCTTAGGCACCAGACACAAATTAAGCAAGATACTTTAAATTGTAAGAACTATTAAGCCTTAAATGTAAGACATTTTCTAGAATAAAAATAATGACATGATTTTTATCCAAATTTGAATAAATATTCTTCAGAAAAGGTTTATAAGCATGGTATATTGATTTTCACCTTCGTAATGGGACATAAAAGTGGTGCAAAATGGTTCTGTTCGGGGGAATTAATTTTACCCAGCCTGGGGCGTGTATTCCTCTAGTATTATATAAATTCAAGGTGAAGTCACTTTTTGAAACATCTTTGAATTGTTATTTAAGTTGCGTGACTGGCAAAACCAACGAACGAAACACCGATGTAGTTTTACACTGAAGATTACGCTTATCTTATGCTTACCTTCCTGGATGTTTTCCCTGTTCCAGTGCTAACATTTTGGTAAAGTAATTGCGCTGCCATTATCTGACAAGCCAGTTGTCTCAACCGCTTTTTAGCTATCGGTCTTCCCGCGTTGGGTTCCTGTCTTTCGGTACACTCGCCATGGTCACTTCGTAAATCCCTGCTCCGCCCCCCTGATCAAAATGGCGGACGCTCTACAAGACTGCCATCATATTCACTTTTCGCGCCGTCTACAGTTTCCTGACCACATATCTTCAAGGCCGGGCTTTGGCATTTGCACTCGACTTTCCTCCCTTCACACTGATAACATCTAACAGGATAAATAAGAATTGGCTTTGAAAAAACAAAACAAAAAAACTGTATCACAGAAAAGAGAATTTCACAAGAAATAGTTTAGTTGATGAGAATATAGTTTTGTTCGGCTAGCACCTGTCTAAACGAGCGTGACGTTTTAGATCTTGTCTAAGATTTCAGATAAACTCGGTGTGATCATCATCATCATCATCATCATCATCATCATCATCATCATCATCATCATCATCATCATCATCAAACGTTTTCTCCGCATCTATTTACTGTCTCCAATCCCCCCTCCCCATATTTCACTAAAATAAAGTAAAATGGTCGACAATAGTTGCGGGCTTAATTAGCTTCTACCATGAAGTGTAGGGGAGGATGCCACTATTTTCCCAGGATTACTCCACTTCCCTAGTAATACTCACTTTATACAGCTGGGCGCTTAGCAAGGGAGCATCAAGTACCATTATTTAAGTATTTGGCATAATTCGACCGACGATTAAACACTGATCTCCCAGCCGTTTTGCAAGCACAAGTATGAAAAATGGCCCGTCCATGGCATATTCCACCACTTTGAGTAAATCAAACGATTGTATGCGCATATGTAGAACATGTTCCGATGAAGTGTGCGTTACCTTCTGTTCGCACGTGTCGATCCAGTCTAAGAATAATAAAATGAGCCCCTGTTCTCATCTGGGTCGCAATTCTGCATTTGGCCCGTCAGTGCTGACGTGCGCCCTTGATCGTCCGGCGATTAAACCCATCACCTGCAAATTGCAACATGGTTGTCTTCAAGGCCAAAGTCAACAAATACTTCCCAAAATGGCATCTTAAGTAATCAAATGTTGTCCTTTTCTACCCATCGTTTCAATCCTCCCATAACATTGTTCACCATTCAACAATCCATCCATCTCATTAATTCATATCCTCGAATGGCTTTTGGCCTTGTTGAGATGGTGATTCTCTGAAACCAAATCAATGTATTTTGTTTTAAATTACGTCAACTCGGGAGTAAAAATCTTCATGAAATGTCTCGTATTTTATTAAATAACTGATTTTTTTAAGTCTGTTCCTTGGTCTTTTGGCGAGGAACAAAGTGTAGTATCTGTTCTGATGCCACACTTAGTCTATTCTGTCCTCGATCAGTGAAGGAGAAGTTTTATCTAGACGGTTCCAATTCAGAGTGCCCATTTTGGGAGCTGGATCTTTACCCACATTAAAAACCGACCTTGTGTCTAACTTTGCCCTTGTGGGGATGCAAGTAAATAGGAACTAATTTTTAAAAAGGGTCAGTTGAATGATGATGCGTATTATGAGAGGATTGAAAATCTCGACATACCCCCACACTCAAAACGACAGCCGATTTAGAAAACAGCAATTCTTCTCCTCTTGTCATGAATATCGGACAATATAGGGAAGAAGCGAGAGTTGCGAGGCTGCTTTGTGCAAGCAGTTAATACGGTTTCTAGGCGGCTTGAGAAGCTGGTGGCAAGTTCTGGCGCCCATATTGAATACTACACACAACCTCATGCTATACACCTTATCATATTCATTTCTTGTAAGAATTATATTTCAATAATACATTAAAAATAATTAATAATAGGACGTTACTTTCTCATCGCCTTTAGAATATATTCTTGAACAAGAGATTGTAAGTTAATCCACAGAATTTGTTTTAGATGCCTCTAATATTTTAGAGTTTACTCACTAACGTTCTTAAATAAAGTTTTCAAATTTAAGCCCATAGCGACTTCCAAAATACAAGTTTTAAACAAATGAAGTTTTAAGCGATCGATTTCAAAAGCAGAATTTTTTATGCAAGTGAAGTGTTACGCAAGTGAACTGTAATGCAAGCGATTTTCACAAGAGTAGAAGTTTTCTGTATGCAATTTTCAAAATAGAAGTTTTGAGCAAATGAAGTTTTAAGCGATCGATTTCAAAAGAAGAATTTTTTACGCAAGTGAAGTGTAATGCAAGCGAGTTTCAAAAGAGTAGAAGTTTTCTGCAAGCAATTTTCAAAATAGAAGTTTTATGCAAATGAAGTTTGGGCCAAATAAAGGCACTTGCTTTTTTGTATACATTTTAATACGTTGTAACTGTTAAAAACGAATCTATATACTTTTACCAGATCTTTTAAGCATGGGGTTCAACAACTAAATCTAAGAAGACATCATCATGACAGCTGCTGAAAACATCACATACGCCCCCCCCCCACACCCCCAACAGACTTGCTCTCCCTCTTTTTTCGAGGGTGGAGGGGTGTTTGGTTATAGTTAGCACCGGCTCTATGTGTGGCCATCTGTTTTTCTTGTCTTTTTCTATACGTAAAATAGTTGTGGTTCGTAATCCGGTTCTATATTCCTAAGCTGTGCCTTCAAGCAGTCGGGCCTACTGAAGATTGTTGCAGTCAAGCACTCGGCAAAGAAAAGAAAGGATGAAAAGAAACAGCGCCATTCTTTGATAATGTGATTATTTTATTTCGAGCAACAGTGACGTCCTCCTCGACGTCAGTAGCGGCTGCAGCAGTGGTGGCGCTTCTTAAAAAAGGATTGGTCAGTCTACACGCCAAGCCTTGATGTGGGCCGCGTGGAGGGAGGCACCAACGATATAAGCGCTTGCCACCAATCGGTTTAGTATCGTGTCGTTTATAGCCATCGGAGAAAAATCCATGAACCATTTTGGTTTAAATTTGATCTGAAATGGAAATATTGTTGCGTAAACTGTTACCCAATTTATTAATCCGTTTTGCACATAACCTATCTAGTTTAATTGTGTGCAGAAAGGGAAGGAGAGGGTGTTGCCTGGGCGGTGGCGCCGCGCATCCAAATTAGGGGGAGGGCATCGAATAATATTCAAACTCTCTCTCTTTCTCATAATATTTATCAGTACTAGTAATAGGGCGATTCAAATATGATTCCCGATTCCGATACAATTACCGATTCCGATTCTAAAATCGCCTAAAATAGTAGAATTATTTTTTTTTTGTGGGGGGGGGGTAGGGGTGATTTAGCGGAGAGTCGTCATCTACTTTTAAATCTTGATATCATTTTCTTTTTAATTTGACAAACTTCTTAATGTGTGCCCTTTATGTATCGTAGTCAAGATTTCGACAAAAACAGTGTGAGATTTCCATCAATAATTTTTCATTTGTGCTAGCAATAGAAAGTTATATTTTAAACATTTAAAAAAAAATTAACTAAGTAAAAATAATCGTTTTTGGAACGGAAATTAAGCAAAAAAATTTCCGATTCCGATACCCCCAAAAGTTCCGATTTTTCAGATTCCCGATTCCGATAAATCGTCTCCACACTACTCACTACTAGCACTTATACTTAAGTCTTTAGAACATACATTTATGTGGCATCACTAGGGCATTACCAGACATCTGCACGCCACTGGGTGAGACCAAGCCTATGGGACTACTGGATGACGCCTTACTTTTAACTTGCTCTATTTAGTCGGCGTTACCCGGGTGGAGACATTTTGCCGAGTTGTGGGCTGAGAAAATTAATCATGTTTACATTTTTTGTTTTACATTCGCTTCAGTTTCGTCTTATTTGGTTTGTTATTTCAATAAATATTCGATAATTATTAAATAAAAAAACAATTTAATGACTATTTCTCAAAGATACGTATAGGCGAGATACACATATACACACACGATCATGTCTTATAGTTTTATTTATACCGAGAGTTGCATCCTCTTAAAATGTTTCGGGAACCCTTAGAGTCGCTTTTAACAGTAACAACATATTTTAAAAAGTGATAACGCATGTGTGTTCGTTTAGTCCCAACTCAAACATCAACTCCCCTGAAAATCGCTTTGTGAAATTTGAAAATGTCTATTCCTTATAAAATATATAATCCTCCACAAGAACAATGTGTATTTATTTATATAAATAAATATATGTACTTTCATATCGTCACGCAGAAGTTAGCGGGTAAAACACGTGTCTTTTTCTAGCCCCCGGGCGAAACCATTTACAATGGCGAGTAAGGCTAGAAAGCAAATAACAGGTTAGACAACCACCTTAGACTTACCCGGCCTCCTGATACGAATTCAAAAAGAAATCCAGCACTCTATAATAAAAGTCAACGATTTTTGTTTCTTTAGGCCATAGGAAATAATAATAATTTATATATGCAAATTAAATTACTGACGTAATTCTGTAATTTTATATGAACATTTCAGTAATATATGTAGATAAATAGCTTCTTCTTTCGTGTGAATCAGGTGATTCTGGTGTTGGCATTAGTTTCCCCATTGTTTTTCTAGTTAGAAAATCTTTCTGGAAAGACATCGTGTACTCACAGGAAGGACCACGAGAAGGTTGCCAATATCCCTAAGTGAAAGTGGAGAGAAATATGATCTGAGGTTAAGATCGGATTCTAACTCTGCCTGATGAGATCTCAGTTTATAGTAACTGTTGATCGATAACATCGACATGCCA
>OY744527.1:31446155-31458655 GCA_963556195.1 Sepiola atlantica | reverse complement strand
ATAGAGTCTCTATACACATGAACTAATATTTTTACTCCGGATCTCGTATACATTTCGGTAATATCTTTGTTTCGAATGTTATATATGTTTGACTGCAAACTCGTTTTAGGAGTAAAACACCTACGTTTCTGTCTAGCTTACTTGCCACGATTGTATATTATATACATATATATACATATATATATATATTATTAGTGACTGTATATTGCGATAAGCAATATTCGAAGATTTAAGTTGATTACTTATGAGCGTAGCAGGCAGTTTAGTATTCCGAAATTTGCGCAACACAAACTTTGTATTTAAAATTTGCCTTGAGTTATTTTCGATTAAGATTTTAGCATGCATTCAGTTGGTGTATTCTTTCGTTTATTTTAAAGTTTTTCGACGGATGACACTTAAAAAAAAAGATGTTTTTCTTCATGAGATTTCATCCCTTACAGCCAAAAACACTTAAATATCGCTTTGATTTTTAATTCAGAATAAATATTTTACTTTACTAAAACAGAAGAAGATGACAAAAAATGCTAAAAGCTTTTTCATTAAAATCGTTCTTAAAAGCATTACATCTTCTTTAACGAATCGGCTTTATCTGCAAGTCATTTTGCTGGCCACAAAATTCCGAATTACGTTGCGAATTGAACGTCGCATATAACACAGACACAACTATATATATACACGATCACCGAAAGCAAGAAGTTATTTTTCTTTCTATCGGAAATGCAAAATGTTGTCAAATTAATCATTAAATAAATATTTAACAACTAAAAAAAATTGTATCGCGTTTTAAGCGACAATAAACGAACCCGATGATGAGTTTTGATAAAAAGGAATTATAAATATTTATATTTATATAATTTAGGTATTCACAAATGTGTATATGCATGTATGCACATGATTCACTACTAAACCTAAATTACCGATCATTATGAATTTTGAAAAAGACGCCGAAAGATATAAATGTGTCATAATGTGGGCTATCTTTATTTTATTTTAGTTGTATGCAAATAGGTAAGAAGGTCGAAGCTAGATTTTCAGATACATCTGATTTTTTACGAAATTTTACCAGTTTCTTTGGGTTTTTTTAAAGGGGTTTTAGGGAGAATAATATGGGCACCCCGTCTCATTCAAGCATTCAAATAGTTATGATTTGCATTAAATTTAATCCAGTGTAATTAGACATCATTTAAGCAAAATTCCCTGAATTTCCATTTATCGTTTACACGCCTTAAGCTTAAGCCTTACAATTTTTAGCTTTTCTCGTATCAAAAGCATGTAATAATTCTGATCAAAATTAAATTGTAAACATAAGTATTAGATCTGGATTTTAGTCTTCGTGAGGGGACATAAAAGTGGTGAAAAACTCTTCTGTTCAAGGTATTAATTTTATCCGTCCTGGGACGGGTATTTTTTATAGTATATATATATATATATATATATATATATATATATATATATATATATATATATATAAATATAAATATTAAATAATGTTTAGCTACATTCGCCGGCGTTTCAATCTTCCGCTATAATCAGTGTAAGAACTGATAATTTTGAACGGTCGCAAAATTTGAAATCAGTTACCGAATCACCCTAGATTCCACAAGCAAGCGCTTTAACCAATCGGTCACGAGAAATTAACACACACACACACACACACACACACACACACACACACATATATATATATATATATATATATATATATATATATTCAACGAACACTATAAATTAGTTTTAAAAAAACATATGCTCTTGCGCAAAACGGAGTTGTTAAACCTGACATCGTGATATGGGACAAAAGAGAGAAAGTAACAACCCTAGTTGAAGTCAGTGTCTCTAATGATGCTGAACTGAAAGGGAAAAGATAACGAAATACCAAGGTCTTATGTACGACATAAAAAGAAACTGGCATGTTAGAATGATCTCCATCATACCAGTAATTATAGGAGCAACAGGACTAATGAAGATGAATTTCAAAAGCTATCTGGCGAGTATACCCGGTGAACCGAGTGCAAGAGAAATATTGACTATTGCACTTAAAGGGACGGTTATAATCTTAAAAAGATCTCTCGACTGGAGTGTCTGATATAACCGGTGAATGTCTGGCATCCGGAAGGATGCCCCATCCCCAACAAAAACAAAAAATAAGAAAATTAAAATAATTTATTACAGAATATTAGAACAACATCGATACTGTCGGTTTCAAATCCTAACAAAGGTGACCTATAACAGGCCTCTTTACCGGAGTCTCTTCAGCCTCTTTGGCTGAAGAGAATCTGATAAAGCGGCCTAATATAATTCACTTTTGTTAGGATTTGAAACCGACAGTATCGATGGTGATATTCTGTAATACATAATTAATAAATATTACGCTTTTATTTTTCATCTCTTTTAATAGTCGGGCACTCTGCTGTGGTTTTCTCTTATTAACCTTTATATGTATGTACAGATAATAAACAATAACAAATATATATATATATTTTATTGTTTATTATCTCTCTCTCTCTCTCTCTCTCTCTCTCTATATATATATATATATATATATATATATATATATATATATATATATATATATATATATAACTGACGATCGATCCCTTATATAAAGAAACATATATAAAAATATATTTATATTAGAGTAAATTATTGGAAGTTAACTAATATAGTGATTGCAGTATATTGATTGACTTACTAGACAAACATCTTTCAACAAAAAAAATTTATTTTTTAATATTTTTAATTTTTAATTTTTATTTTTTTTTAATTTAAAATTTTTTTTAAAAAATTGTCTCCAGTTTTGAAGTTTAAAATAACTTCCGAGACTATATATATATATATAATATAAATATATATATATATGTATTATACAAAAAAAGTGTCCGGTAAGGTGTTGACAATGCCCGAATAAACAATGAGAACTGCCTCTCAACTCCGCCTACGCATAAATCTGACCAACTAAATTGTTTGGATTTAAATGAGAAAAAAAAGCAATGACACTCTCAGCTAGATAACGCTGAACTCCTAAATTTGGGAAATATGAGATATTGACAAAAGTGGGTGTGACTGCAAATACTAATGTTTGTCAAGATATTGAATAGATCTGCACCTTATCTTCCAAAGTTAACTTCCAGATTGTCTTCGCTTATAAAATCAATACAAATAACTGGAAGAATAGCCGACCCTTGACGGGTTCATCTTATTCACATTCATTCGCTGTATTACCTGTTTAGATCTTTTTTCAAAACGATCATCTCTATAATAATAATATGCTAAGGCATTTCCTGTTCGTATGTTGTACGTTATCACTTTTCACACACATTAAAAACAGGGATCGTTCGATCAGCAAAGATGGCAATTGCTAATTAATCCGATGTCGCTAAGGTAAACAAATCTGACTTCAATTTTAAAATGAAATGTTCAAAAATCAATTTATGTCGTCCCGTCGACTAAAACAGTATAAATTTAAATAAATACATGTAAAAGAAATGGCAGTGTTTTATTGATTTAAGAAATATTCATCTGATAAAGAAAGAGTCATTTTTTATAGTATTAACTCTGGCAGACATTTTTTATTTACAAAACGATTATTATTATTTATAGAAAATTATACAGATGGATTTAGAAAGCACCATGGAATTTCTACGGGGTTGACCTCGTATTTATTAAAATGGGTGTCCATTTCTTTTGTGTCTGATCGTGTGCGTTTATCGTGTATACGTGACTTGCACATGTTAGAATCTACTATTAATCGGCTGTTTATTGAATGAAAATAATGCTAGTGTCCAGTACGAAACATAACATTTAAAAAATTATATTTAAAAAAAAAAAAAATTAATTACGGAATTAAATCCACCGCAATACATTTCTGTTTCTTTGCTAACAAGTCAGTTATTTTTAACATGTGTTAATAGTTTAAAAGAAAAGGATGACTTACTTCGTGACCCTTCGAAAATTAAAATGAATTTGGAAGCATTTAAACTGTCCAATAAAAAAGTTATTGGCTTTAAAATACTTAGAAAAACATAATATATTAAAACATTGAAAGTTTTGGAAGCAATTTACATCAAATAATGTTATCAATAGACATTAAAACAACATGTTCTTTAGATGAGGATTGATATATTGTATTATTTCGACTACTATTCGCATCTTGCTCGTCACCTCGAGTTCGACAAAGATTCTCAAATTCGAAAATGTTCACCTGAAAAAGGGCAGAAGTTACATTAGCCGAAACATTGTGAAAATTATAATCAAGGTTAGAATAGTAGTCCGAAAAATCGAAATACAAATTAAAAACATTGCCTCAACTAAATTGATTTTAGTTTTATAAAAATTTTGTTCAATAAATAATTTAATGACGAAACGATACCGTAATTATGAAACTTTAATTCACAAAATTCTATTTAAAACATGATTTTATAAAAATAAATAAATAAAAACAGCATAGTTAAAAAAAAAGCAAACAAAAAACATTAATATAAGACTCCCGGGCAACACCTCGTAGGTAGGGCTAGTCTTAATAAATGGTCAAAATTTAAAAGTTAATGCAAGATAGTGGAATTAATAGATATTAGGTACATTATTCACCAATTTCTCATATCTAAAGTAATATATATATATGTATATATATATATATATATATATATATATATATATATATATATATATATATATATATATATTGGATATTGGTTCAACATTTTTTTTTTTATAAGCATTGAGGAATAAGTATTAAATTGAGAATAAAAGCCCCTTAACATATCAAGAAATAAATATATCTTGCATTGTAAGGGGCTTTTATTCTCAATTTATATATATATATATATATATATATATATATATATATATATATATATATATATATATATATATATATATATACATATATATATATATATATATATATATATATATATATATTCTTTGTAATATAACAGGAAAAATCCTAGCATGGATTTAAGAATTAAAGTTAAAAATAAGATGACAACAGAAGCTGAAGAGAGCCGGATGACTAAGTCCTTCTGTGCTTGAAACCGATGGTACGAATGTTGTACTAATTTTTATGTACCAAAATATATATATATATATATATATATATATATATATATATATATGTGTGTGTGTGTGTGTGTGTGTGTGTGTGTGTATAGGTATAAATATAGAAACCATACATTAACGTGGCTGTTGAGTGGTGTGTTCGCAAGTTGACTTGAAATGGCTGATTTGTGCCATAACCTATTTTGGAATTGTGGAACGTTAAGCAACGTAAAATTGGTCAATTTTACGCAAGGTAGGAAAGTTAGGCAATTATGGAATAAATATCGATTGAAAATAAATTTTCGGACCCTTCTCGAGGGGGATATACTTTTAAACAGGGGATTAACCTCCCTCCCACCAAAAAAATATATTTAAAAATAAATATTTTAGAATATTTACTGTTGTTTTAAAGCAAATAAAATCGATTTTTCTAAGTGTTCGTTCTAATAACACGGTTCTTGTATTATTCTTTCTAATTATTATATTAATAAAAACAATAGTAAATTAAAATACTATTACGAGAATACGAGAATAAATCCATCATAATGCGTTTCTGTTTCTTCGTAAAAAAGTCATCCATTTTTATATTTTTGTAATAGTTAAAAAAAAAATTTTGAAAGGAATTTGGAAGTATCGAATATAAAGTAATTTAAACAGGATTTAAAATTCCTAAAAAATCTTTATGTATTAAAAAATTGAAACTTCTGGAATCTTTTCACATTCAATAATTTTATGAATAGACATTAAAATATTTTCTTAAGAAAATTAGTTATACTTTTACAACAAATTGGGGTAAATGTTAAGATTGGCGATTTAAACAGTTTTTTTTTTCAAAAAGTTTAATAAAATTAGTGTATAGGCGATACTATGCGTAATATATATATATATATATATATATATATATATATATATAAATTGACGCTTATGACACTAAGAGGGTTTTGGAGAAAAACTCAATTTAATACTATGTAGTAATAAAGAAAAAGGTGTTTTAATACTTTTTTTGTCCTGAACAATTAAAAAAAATAACACGGCGCCATTAGGTAAATACACTACTTCTGGTTCCTTTTTGTTAAAATTTCGATTATTCTAGCCTATTTCCACATTTCAAACGTGTTTCTTTAGATTACATACGTAATAATAAATAGATTTTTAAAAAAGAACAACATAAAATCATTTTTATCGTCTATACACAATTTTTCATCACATTCCGTTGAGGCCGTCAATCTTAACTCTTACCCAATTTGGTTCAATTAATAATTTAATGACCAAACTATATTGTAACAATTAAATTAACTTTTAAACAGACAGCGTAGTTTAAAAAAGCAAAAACAAAATAAAAATTAAATTTAAACAAAAAAATCAGATAGATACATTTAGTTTTGAACAAAATTGATTTTTATTCTTAAATTTAATTTCTTGTTATGAAATAAAATTAAAAAAATATAATTTACTTTTTGAAGTCTTGAAAATGTAACTAATTCAGTGTTTAAATTGCTGGCGGCCATGTTGCGGAAAATAGATTTAACTAATACTTTTTTTAAATTTTTGTCTTTCAAATTAAGCGTTGTATCACATTTTATCTTGTTTATGAAGAAACCGAAATGCATCTTGATGGATTAAATCTCATGATTTTAATTTACTATTTGTTTTATTGTTATAATGATTAACTGGTAAAATAATACAAGAACCGTGTTCTTAGAACACTAAACTTAGGAAAATCGATTTTATTTGCTTTAAAACAGCAGCAAATATTTTTAAATATTCATTTTGAAATATAATTGGGGGTGGGTGACTATTAAAAACTGTATCCCCCTCTCAAATGGTCCTAAAATCTATTTTCAATCGATATTTATTCCATAATTGCCCAATTTTCCGAGCACCCCTTTTTTTTTAGTCTTCGCCTACTTTACTTTGCTGAAGGGTCGATCTGTTTCTACCAGCCGATTTAACTCCAGATCCGGCATAATCAGATCGATGAAACGTGCGTACACCCAAAAGACACTGTAAGGCATAGTTTTGAAATAAAATCAATTATATTAACTCTTGCAGAACCTACGATAGAGAACTTTATTTCTTTTTAAAACCTACCTACATGCTATATATATATATATATATATATATATATATATATATATATATATATATATATATATATATATATATAGTCTAAAGAAGCTTTGAGTCATTAAAAAAAAAAAATGTAAAATGCAGTTTAAATCCCCAGACAAACTAACTAAATCCAAGATATTGCAGACTTAACATTCGTTGGGAAATTAATAAATTAAAAAATATAAGTAAAAAAATATAAGTAAAAAAAAAAAAAGCGGGGGTTAATTATCTAAGAGTGAAACAAAAAGAGGAGACCTTAAGCGTCTAATATTAACACGGTGATCATCAGCTGTTTACCATGTAACTGTTTCGGATATTTAAAAACAGGACAGTTATAATATTCATGGCTCTCCAATGGTACTGATTATACGACCATTTCCCCATATAGTATAACTTGTTCATCAGACCACAGTACTGATTAAGCTAACTTGAAATAAAGTCTAAGCTGTAAAATGTATGCCCATATGTAGCCAATAATGTTTGTATGAATAAAAAATACTATAATACAGCTCTACCATTTATTGAGCACTATCTTATAAACACCGAAGTTTCATTAAATAAACATCTAGGAAACAATAACCATACAAACACTACTAATATATATATATATATATATATATATATATATATCAGGACCGGCGACACAGTTATAAAAGTTGGGGGGGGGGGGGGCTCGCCTAAAAAGTGGGGGAGGGGGGGGGCGGTTGAACACATGCATATATAACTTCATTATTGATGACCGTAAAATGGGGGGGGGGTGTAGCCCCCCCCCCCCCGTGCCGCCGTCCATGTATATAAAGAAAGCTCTACTTCGTATATTGAGCTGTTACCATTTCACTATAGGTCCTTTCTACTAAAAGTTTACTTTTAGTTTCTTATATATATATATATATATATATATTTATATATTATATAAGGTATTACACTAATATGATTTTAATACCGAGGTCTGCCCCTCAACTGTAAAAACTAAGTCCAGTATCTAGAAACCTGAAATCTATACAGAAAAAATGATCTTTCTTAGCTTTGGAACACAAATGGACTGATAGATACAAACGCAGGCTATAGGATCGGAAGGGGGGGGGCACAGTTCAATTGTATTAGTATATATTGCATTAAATTGTAATTTTATACTACCGAAAGGTATGAACCCTTCTCCTAGTTTTGGGTTAAAAAGCAACTTACGATTAATAAATCGTTTGAGGTGTTGGTTATGAAGTGGATACCGACATATACTGACAAGTTCGCCTCCTACCGGTTCATAGCACCACTTTCACTTACAGATGTTGCTGACCTTCACGTGGTCCCTTCTTGTAAGTATCTGATTCAAAAAAAACTGGGGGGGGAGGAAACCAATGCCAATAACAAAATTGAGCTGATCAAACTGTGTACGAGGCCGATTCATATGCATTCAATTTTTAAATAGATCACGTGTTCATGGCGTAAATCAGAATCAAAATTGTGGTATGGACCAGTTATGCTTAAAGTACTACATACATTCTTCCCACCAATGAACTTTCGCTCTCTCTCTCTCTCTCTCTCTCTCTCTCTCTCTCATGCATAGTGAGGCACACATATAGACATACGAACTTCGATTGCTGGGTATACATCCGCACTTTTCCAACGTAAACACGCCAACATTCTCACGAGAAAAAAAAGGGGCTTGCATTTAAGTTCCATCGTTGCGAAGCTACCCGGTTTGTGCTCTTACTGTAAAAAGCCGAGGGAAACTGATTTCTCAAAGAGGCAAATCGCTCCCTCCCTCCGGGCACCTGTAAAGAAAAAATGGGGGAGAGAGGGGCGAGGGGGGTAATGGGCAGAAGGACGAACTGAAACTTGACAGCCAGTCGGGGTCCGGAGTAAGAGGGTAAGTCTTGTGGTTACGGGATTTGGTAGGTGGGATGGTGGCTGTGCGGGACGATCCCGGCGGGGCTTTAGTGGCATGGTTGCAACAAAGTTTGTTAATGTGGCCGGCGCCGGTTGGTTTCGCGAAGATCTCCATGTTTTTATTGGTCGTAATCTGTTGCGGTTGTTTATGATAGTGGCACAAATCGTTAAGTTGGGAGGATACGAGAGAGATAGAGTAAGAAAAACAATTAGTCTAAGAGGCGGCCATCTTGATTGAACAGGCGTCAACATTAAAAATAAAAAAAAGAATATATAGTTTTTGGTTTCGTTGGGTAGAAAGAAATCCGATGGAGTGCTTTATTATTTAACAAGAGCGTATTATTTATTTATGTTACGAAATCTCAAAATATGGCTGACGAACTTCAGTGATGGATTTATAATTAAAACTCAAGAAAACCCAGTATTTTCTTGCTTGGGACCGCTACCCCGGTTTGAAACCGAAGGTAACATGTTGACCTAAACTTCTGTAACATTATATCTATGATATTTACTAGATATTATAAGTCCTTTAAGCTCTTGTAACTAACTGCGCTCTTGGCCTTTTGGCTAAGATCAAAGTGTAGTATCTGTTCCGATGGATACTGCCCCCCATACTGGTGTTGTCTTGGCCTTCGGGGCTTGATTTACGCCGGTCTATCGGTCTGTCCTGTGCAGTTCTAGGAGGTCCACCCTCCCAGGCTTCGCCTCCCCTCTTTGAGGAGGAGTAAGTTTATTGCTTACTGCCTGAGGCGTCCCTACCGGGGAATGCCGACGGGGCTGCCCAGGCAATTTTTAACCCCCACTTTCCCGACCTTGGGTCACATCTTACTTGTGGGAGTAAGATAAAACTGGCCTTGTGCCTAACTCCTGGAAAAGAATAAAATCAATACTGTATGATAGTTAAGTAATAAGGGTTCCGGTACCTTACTTCCTGTTAATAAACAAGATGTCTGCCGCCTCATTTTGTTCACAATCAATAATTATAGAACATAAAATGCTTATAACTTTTGAATATAAAAATATGTTTAACGCAAATACGTTACATAAGTAAACGAAAATAACTTATTTTTGACTGATTTCTCAACTGTATTTCCTTTTAAATAATTCATGTCGTCAATAGTAACGTTTGTATGCGTGTGTTTTGCTATATTTATAAAAGGAGAGAATGCTCAATATCTGTGATAAAGCGTATGTAGATCTTACTTCGAATCGCGTTGACAGAATCATGTCTTGCCTCGTGCATTTCTTTTGATGTATACACTCTTCAAAAATCAAGTTATATATATATATATATATATATATATATATATATATATATATATATATATATATATATGGTACACGTATTGTATTAGTTTCTGTAGATATAAATCCGTTGAAACTCCAGTGTTTATAAAAAGTGCTCAATAACAAGTAGAGTTGTTCTTTAGTATACTTTTTTATTCATACAAACATTATTGGTTACATATGTGCATACATGTTTAGGTTGCACTCTTAACAGAGAGTCAAGCTCTTCAGACCAAAAAAGGTCACTTCCTCGTTTTTTTTGTTTTTTTGTCTGGAGAGGTTGACTCTCTGAGGAGTACAACCTAAGCATGTATTCGCATATGTAACCAATAATGTTTGTATAAATAAAAATGTATATTATACATACACACACACACACATATATATATATATATATAATCAAATATCAAATAATTATTTTATAAATGTGTTTTCAATTTTATCCTGAAGTAATTCCTAATACGATAAAGATGTGCTCAATATTGGGTATTGAGCACTATTATAGTTAAGTTAAAATAAACTAATGTAAAGTTACATACTTTACAAGTTTAATAATTCCACATAGTATAACACCCTATAGTATATTCCTAGAACTACCTGTGTGTGGAACACAATATCGCGGCACTGCTTTCCAGCTTACTACAACGTAGTCAACATAGTTCAATGTAAACAATTCTTGTTGATCTATCCTCTTAAATAATTAAATTCTTCCCGGTTTCAACTATCGTTACCAATCCTCACGGCGTTGTCTCATCGTCCACCTGACTATTATGAGTTAGCAACACATTTAAACGGAACAAAACTAAGGTTTAGTATACTGAATGTTCATAGTTTTGTCTTTTAAGGGAAGTGGGGTCTGATCAACTCTGCTGGGAAGCCATGAAATTAAATACTGTCTTGTTTTTAAATTCCCGAAACAGTTTTTCATGGTAAACAACTGATGATCCTTTAAATAATGTTAGAAGCAAACTAATATAATAACTGAAAAAGTTAAATTTACTTACATGAGTGATTTTTCACTGAACGACTTGGGACTTAAGTTTTTTTTTGTTATTTTTTTAAATATAGTTTTAATGGTTGAGAAACTTCCAAGACTATATATATATATATATATATATATATATATATATATATATATATATATATATATATATATATATATTTATATATATATATATATATATATATATATATATATATATATGAGAAAGGAAGGATGAGAGTAATCCGACGTAATGGGAAATGAAAGAGGAAAAACCAAGAGATATTTTTTATATATATATTCATCAACGTTTCGTCTTTATTGTAAGACTTCCTCAAGATGATAATTTTAAGAAAAATGGTATGCAAGTGCATCGAAATATTGGGTTGACATGATGGGCTGATGAGGAAAAGTAGTAGCCGTGGCTACTAAGAGCGCTGGACCAGGGTCCGGGCTCCAAGAAGTCAGTCATCCTGAGAAAGTCTTACAATAAAGACGAAACGTTGCTGAATATATATTAAAAAATCTCTTGGTTTTTCCTCTTTCATTTCCCATATATGTATATGTGTGTATATGTATATATATATGTATATATATACGTGTGTATATATGTATATGTATATATATATGTGTATATATATATGTGTATATATATATATATATATATATATATATATATATATATATATATATATATATATTAGTGTGTGTGTGTATACATTTGATCCCAAATTGTGGGTTTAACTTTCTAGCAAGAAAAACAATAGTTAACACTTAGCGTAAATCATTATTTTTCGTAATTAGATTAGAGTTCTATACGAACAATTTCCTTAACATTAGATAGTTCTCTGAAATTTGATTATTAAACAAAATAATGCATTTGTGTGTTTTGAAAGAGTAGTCCGAGTGGGAGCGGCCAGGTAGGTTGGGGGAAGCATGATTCCATATCTGTAAACCGGTTGTTATCCTACTAACGGTGCTCCCACACAGAAAAGTCAAAGATTTTAGTAAAATAAGTTTATATATATATATATAGAATTGTTTTTTGTTTCATATTAAGATAGTAGGAAATTTGTTTGAGTAAAATCAATGTACTATTATGTAGTAAAATCAATGTACTATTATGTAGTAAAATCAATGTACTATTATGTAGTAAAATCAATGTACTATTATGTAGTAAAATCAATGTACTATT
>OY744527.1:31436155-31441155 GCA_963556195.1 Sepiola atlantica | reverse complement strand
TTGGTGTTTAGCGTTGATTAAAAATGAAAAAAATATCTTTAGATCAATCTCAATTGGTCCGTCACGTGAGTTTAAATGGACGTATCTTAAGAATATATGTTTTGTGTGTGCCGACGTTGATTGAAATAAACACAAGATTTTGTCAGCCTTTTTTCTTTGTTTAATACGGCAAATCAACCTATTTGAGTCATTTAGTTTGCGCAAGACCTTACAAACGATTAATTATATATTGAAACAAGCGAAGCTAGATGAAATAATTGCCAATTTAGGGTTAGTGGTACGGTTAAGAAAGGGTATGTGTGTTTTTTTATTTGGTTGTTATCTGTTCTTCGTACTATCATCAGAATAAGAAAGGGTATATGTTGCTTATTAGTTATTTATTTTTCGTACTGCCATGCCAACTTAGGGTGAGTGGTATGGTGTTTTTTTTTTCTTTTTTACATTTTTATTTTTCGTATTGCCATGTCGACTTAGGGTTAGTGGTCTGTTTTTTTTTTGTCTTTTTAAAATAATTTATTTTTCGTATTGCCAAGTCGACTTAGGGTTAGTGGTGTGGTGTTTTATAGTCTTTTTAAAATTATTTATTTTTCGTATTGCCATGTCAACTTAGGGTTAGTGGTATGGTGTTTTTTTTGTCTTTTTAAAATTATTTATTTTTCGTATTGCCACCCGGACTTATTTTACTTAAGTAATATTTTTTGTTTGGCAATTTACACTTAAATCCAAAAGCACTGTACTACTATGTATTATGAAACTTATGTTCCTTTTAAATACCATTTCTGGTTTTTATTATAGACATCAAATCAGCATTATACAAGATGACGACCCCCTAAATATGGCACCAATTGGAATCGTTAATAAAATTCACAATCTTGTCTCCAATTTGGTACAAATAAGCTTCAGTCTATACCAGATTTCAGTAATGGTTGTTCAATAGTCTTTGTTTAATCGCTGTTCAATTATATGCAGGTACACTTTGCTGATCCTTTCAGGTGTGATCTTGAACGGGCTTAACACTCATTGAACCATAACCGACAGATTTTTATCTGTGAATTTTTTTTCAACGATGATATCTATCAAACAATTCTTAGAATATGTGACACGTCGTATCTGTGCGGGCTTATCATTGAACGGCGTTAAAACGAAGACTGTTTAACATACTGGCATTGATATTTTCACAGACCAGGCTCAATGTCGCTTAACTCCAGTGATCTAACGAAACCCGATGTCTTAACGTGGTTACGCTGGCCAGATTACGGGCTGACAATTGAGGTTATCCTCTAGATAATTACGACTATTCTCAATCTGAAAAACATGAAGATTTAGAACATAACGTACATGAACAGATAATGAAACATATTCAACAGGGCTATTCATGGCCCCTGTTGTCTCTTTCGAGACAATGGATACCCCTTGTAAGGGTGGCTGCGCGTGTAATTGTGAAGCAAGTGTTGCGCAATCTCCATCCACACCTTTCCTGAATCGGCACTGCTTGAATCCAGTACCAGGGAGAAACAATACCGAGATAAGCGGAGAGCACATAGAGCACCTGGTATTTCCAAAATGGTCACCCATTTACTACTGACCAGCCTGAACGTCGCTTAACATTGGTGATCTAGCGTGATTAGTGTCTACGTGATAAGCCGTATATGCAGAAGGGTATTATGCTGCATAAATATGTGATTAGGCCGTATATGCAGAAGGGTATTATGCTGCATAAATATGTCTACTTTATGACAATCTGCATCGATCGCGAACGATTTCCACAAAAAATGTCACGCTCCTCAGTCTAATAGAATGAATGTTTTTAGCAAACACGGATTAATCAATAAATATAATCACGTGATGTAGGAGGCAACAAAATAGATATACTTGACAAAGAGGTTATATCTGCGAAATATCGTGAAACCCCAGCGTCACGTAAAGCTTTTAATGATCGAGGAAGAAAATCTGGGAAAAAGTAAGATTTCATTTTACAAAAAATCGCCCTGTTATTAAATATTCAGTGTCCTTTCTTACTACCCGGAATATTCCCGCATTTTTATAGCCTTTTACTAAACCATCTGTGTATTTTCTTAACTTTCATTATTAATTCGTGTATTATTGTTATCCTTGCTTGATACACATCGCACGTGCTTCATGTTGATATAATGGGCCATTAAAACTTCATGCTTAGATATGCATAAGCTTATAGCATCCTTTTAAAATGCACGTGAAGGTGCTTTTAGGATTATGAATATTTAAACATTGCTAGAAGACAAACGTCCTTAGATTACATATACTTTTACATTAAATATGCGCATATAAATATACAACGTATATTTCCTTATGACTATGCCTGTGTGTATTGTTCTTAGTTACGAAAGGCGTAGAAGATTGCGTTGTTTTAATGTTAGGATTTTATGAATTCATTATCTTCTTTAAAAAAATTAAATAGCGGCTCTAAAATGCAAATTTGATAATGTCGACATTGTATTTCTTTTTTAAGTTTTACCTTATTGTTTCTTTTTAGGTTTTACGCAAATGAAACACATTTTACCAAGGAGGTGTCCTATCGTATGCTTATTGAATATCTTTCGTGCATATCCGTCTTTGAGTATTTCTTACCTCTCCTCTTACCTACGCCGAACGTTCCTCCGAATATCCCAGTCAGATTCGAAACTCCCCACAAACCCTTTTTTCCATTCTTCTGTTCCATCTCTCATCTGCAAATGAAACGAGCTTTGTCTCAAGCCGCCATTAATGCAAACCCATACTCGACAACCTTATTAACTTCCGGTAGAAATGATGAACATCCGCTTTGTTACGAATGTTCGATTATTGATAATTTTTCACATTTTAGTTCATTATTTTTTTTACTTATTTGCTCCGAATTTATAACTTTCCGATGTCGAATTTTATTGTTACGAAATGTTTTAATATATAAATCAGATGAAATTAAATATGTGTATAAACTGAACAAAAATATATATGAATGAAAGTCGTAATAGATGAACAAGAAAAACAGAAAATATGATTCTATTGTTTATATTTCTTTATTACGTAAGAGAGTAACGAGGTTTTGTATTTTTATTAAATCACAGACATTTGGATATTAATCTAAAATAATGCTGTATTTAATTAAAATGCATTTCAATAAGAAATAATTATTTAAAAGTGAATTTATTTATTTATTTTTGAACTATTAACATTGAACATCTTTCAAATAAATAATCCGTTAGGATTATAAGGAAACATACCTGTTATATATTTGTATTAAAAAATATATAGATGTATTATACTAGCTTTCCCTATCAGGCGCTGCCCAGGTTTAAACAATGTATTAATATTAAGTAATGGATTTTCAAAACTTGATAAAGCTAAGCCTTAACAATTGTAATCTCCTGCTGTTGGTTCTATTGTTATTTTGGTCGTTATTGAAAAATGGCACCATCATAAAATAATTCCGAGTGGGCTACAATTTTATTCAAGGGAAATAGAGTATTTATTTACTTTTCTCCAGGAGTTAGGCACAAGGCCAGTTTTTATCTTACTCCCACAAGTAAAATGTGACCCAAGGCTGGGAAAGTGGGGTTTAAAAATTGCCTGGGCAGCCCCGTCGGCATTCCCCTGTAGGGCGCCTCAGGCAGTAAGCAATAAACTTACTCCTCCCCAAAGAGGGGAGGCAAAGCCTGGGAGGTTAGACCTCCTAGAACTGCACAGGACAGACCTATAGACCGGCGTAAATCAAGCCTAGAAGACCAAGACAATACCAGTCTATGGGGTGCAGTATCCATCGGAACAGATACTACACTTTGATCTTAGCCAAAAGGCCAAGAAGTATAATACATTTTTGTTGTTGTTAAGAACATAGACCAAGTTTCGAAAAAGCAAACTGAAATATCTGAATGAAAGATTGAGTTTGTAGGTTGGAAGCTATCGATGACAATATATCCGTAATAGACAGGCTCTTCTTTTCATTTTATCGGTATAAATAAAATGCCAGTGTGGTAGGCGGAGGTATGCGCTCTTCTGTATCACATTCTTGTTTACTTTTTATTATCATTGTGTGTATTTAAGCAGCATTTTCTCATTTATGCAAACAATGTTAAAAATACCAGCATTCGTCGGTTTAATTATACTTTCCTTTTGTTTTCAATTTTTCTGATTTATCTTCAAATTAAAAAAAAATATTTCATAGGTTTCACGAACGGTTTCGATTCTTCATAGAATCACTCTAAAGTGTCCAAAGCAAATCAACATAAAAGCTGGAGAAAGAAAATAATCTTTAAAAGACGGCGGAGAAACGCGCAGAAAACGTTTTTCGCATTGTTCCAGGAAAGTCATTAACAATTTAAATTCAGTAACGCTGGAATGATATCACATAACAAAATTGCATTACGTTAAGCATTTTAAAATGTTACCACTGGTTTCATATGTGATGTTATTAATTTTAGGTTTTTATGTAGATAGCTTCCAGTATTTTTAATCTTTTAAAAATTAGTATCGGAATGTTAGTGTTATTTACTAGAATTTGTCTTAAATCAGAAGGAGGGCAGTTAGGTGTTTGTAGATGTTGGTAAATTGAGCTAGAGTTTAAATGATGCATGGTGTATTTTAATTTTCATGTCAACCATGCTGTTTATTTATTTCAAAAAGTTTGATGCCCTGAATAATCGTCAACGTCATGAATTATCCTATCTTTTCTTTTTCTTCCCCCTCTTGTTGATTTTCCTCCAGAATGGCAATCGACTGCAGGGACCACTACAAGGAGTTCCGATGGTGGCGTCAAGTCCGGTGCGACACGAGAGCCCGATGCACGCCAACCCGGTGGAGGTGCAAAGTTACCAGCCAGCGTGGAAGGCCCTCACAGAGTTTACTCTGCAGAATGACCTCGACCACCCGCCCTTTCAACAACTGGTGAGCAACTTTCTAGCAGATGATGATGATGATGGTGATACAGTTGTGTATATTGAAGAACAGAGATAAACACACGGTAATCGTTCTTTGTCTTTCGGCTC
>OY744527.1:31416155-31431155 GCA_963556195.1 Sepiola atlantica | reverse complement strand
AATACTCCAAAGAAACTGAAATTTAGGGAATATCTATTAATTGATGACTAATACCTATTATACAACATTTCACAAGTAATCTGAAGTTCAGAAAGGGTTTTCTCCCCAATTTTTACCTCCTTTGCATAAAACTAAATTATACTAAATACAGCCAACATTTAGACCCTTACGCCTAACAGCCGTGCTCCCAAATTCATAATGATCGGTTAATTAGTTTCGAAGTGAATTTTGTATATACACATATATAAACATACCTAACTTCATATAGATATATATTATAGTGATAATTCAATTAGTCATGTTGATACCCGCGGTTTCAAAAAGTGGGGTTAATTCGGTCCGTTGCGCTAGGAAAATCACTAGAGTTTCATCTTCAATCAGCAAACTAAATTAGTTTACTGATTGACGATTAGGCTGTAGTGATTTTTTAGACCCATGGGCTAAATTTCCTACAACCTTTGAAACCGTCGGTTTCAATATGACTAATCGAATTATCATTGTAGAGTACTATCGATAATATATATATATATATATATATATATATATATATATATATATATATATGAGAGAGAGAGATATGGAAAATATGCTTGTGCATATATTTTATTTATTTCCATAGACCAACCTTTTCAAGGTACAAGCTCGATGATTGCTAACATATAACAACAGAGCATATATAAATAGACAATATTAGGCTACATTGCAGTGACCAACATTTTATTCATTTTACTGTTCATTTTTTCAAAATCCGAAACGTCGATACATATTTTACAGACCGTTTCACCCGTAGCCGATAGATAAAGCAACCCGTTTTTGTTTGTAGTATTTTTACAATGTTTTATCTTTTAGGAGCCCCTAATCGAAAGAACGGGTATCGATATACTAATTTTGATTGGTCGCCTATGAGCGAAACAATCCGTAAAATATGTATCGAAGTTTTGAATTGAAAAAAATGAACAGTCAAATGAATAAAATTGTGTCACTAAAATGTAGCCATATATATATATATATGAATAGATGAAAGGATAAAATGATCCGACGGTATGAAATTAAAATGGAATAAGCGGAAGACCTAAAAAGCTCAACGTTTCGCCCAAATGTCATATGGGCTTTGTCAAGAGAGAACGAAAAAATGTCATTTTTTTGCATTTTTTCGTTCGCTCTTGACAAAGCCCATATAATATTTGGGCGAACCGTTGAGCTTTTTAGGTCTTCCGCTTATTCAATTTTAATTTAATATATATATATATATATATATATATATATATATATATATATATATATATATATATATATATTATTGAACAATTATGACGTACGCTATCCAGGTTTCACGAACTAGCAGACCACTAGCCTAAATGCAAACCAGCCGCATATGCAGGATATAACCGAGTTACGGGTCGATTTGTAAAATTCGGGTACCCTAGTTCTGTAATATGTAACTAAAACACACGTTTATATATTTTTTTCTAATTATTTGTTTCTTTTCAGCTTTTTTATAGGCTTATTTTTTATGATTCAGTTTTTTTTGTTGTTTTTTTTGTTTCATTAATCCTGTTAAAGTTTTATTTGAAAAAAAAAGAAAAGAAAATACTTTTTACACGGTCCCATTATCAGCGTTCCGAAATGAGTTGGAGCAATTTTTCTTTTGGCTTTTGAAACGTGAATAATCCTGTTCTTCTCACGTTTTCTTTTTCATTCATCTTTGACGCATGAAAATTATCTTTTGAATGTCAATATTAACAACGTGACCCCTTAATTTGATAAAAAAAAAAACTTTGAAATTTTTTTCGTCAACCCTTGAACTTTTTTTTTAAAAAATAAAACAAATAGTAAACAATTACATATTTAATTTGAAAGAATAACATTTATTTTGCTATTCGATACATAATTTGTAGGGGCTCTTTTATCAGTTAAAGTAAAAAAACATATTTTCGCCAAGAAGTTTTAGAAATCCTTTAATAATTTGAAATCCTGCCACTTTTTTACAATCGACCTAGCTCTAGGACCCCTTTATCTTATACATATTGTTTTTACAATATATATATATATATATATATATATATATATATATATATATATATATATATATGTATATATGTATATATATGTATATGTGTATGTAATGTTTAATGTTGCCAGCCACGGACATCTGATTCGTCGTTTCGCCAGTGTAGCTAATAAGCATATTAACACCGAGATTTGAAACTCTGACGGCAGTTCTGTTCAAACGGTTTCGTTGTTTCAACGACTCGTCAGTGTGACTAGATCATAGACCATAGACATATCTAGTCTATAAACACTGTGATTGGAAACAGTCAGGCCACTACTGTGATAAACTGGTATATGCTATCTCATAATCTGATGTGATGAACCCGCTATAGGAGTAGAGGAAATTACATCGCTATAATGATTGTTTTTCACTTGCTTTTATATATATATATATCATTGACGGCGGCACCGGGGGGGGGGGGGAGAATTAAGCCCCCCCCCCACTTTTTTACTTTGCCCCCCCCCACACTTTACGGTCATCAATAATGCAGTTATATATGCATGTATATGCATTGACCGCCCCACCCCATTTTGGGTGAGCCCCCTCACTTTTATAACTGTCCCGCCGGTCCTGTATATATATATATACATACATATATATATATATATATATATATATATATATATATATATATATATATTTGTTGTTATTGTCTTTTTAGCGATAATTGTACCACTGGCATATTTGCTTGCCTTGAGCATTACGGGGTTGCCTCCCTTTACGCACCCATGAGTTATCTCCCCTGTTTACGCAATGACGCCCACATCAAGGGCATATATATATATATATATATATATATATATATATATATATAATGTCACATTGTATCGTTTATTATTCTCGCATTCAAATTACTTTATATTGTTTTTAAGCCAGAGGCTGATTTCAGAAGAAGCCTACAAGCGCATATGTTAATATATTTCTGTGATCAAAACTCATAAAATAATTAGGAAATATGTTTTGAGTTTGTTTTAAAATTCTATATTTCTATTACAATTTTTCAAACAATTTATATTATCGATAAAATTATATTAATTTGTTAATTACTTTCTATTCGCTAAACTTTATATTATTTAACCTGTGTCCGCCAGGAGGTGAGACACAATGTCAAGTGTGTTTTTGAAAAGCAAGCTCACTAGGATTAGCGTACTCTGACTTAGAAAAAGTAGATGAGGCGATTAGCAATAAACTAACCCCTTCCTAGAGAGAAGATAAATCCTGGGAGGGTTGACCTCGTAGGACTGAACAGAACCATACATGAGCCCGACAACAACAAAGCCACTGTCGGACTGTTTTGTATCATAATTCTCATCAGACTTGATCAATGTAAATAAGAATATAAATAATATAAATCGTATGAAACAGAATATAAATAATGAAATCAGACTTCATCAATATAAATCAGAATATAAATCAGACTTCATCAATATAAATCAGAATATAGATAATATAAATCAGACTTCATCAATATAAATCAGAATATAAATCAGACTTCATCAATATAAATCAGAATATAAATCAGACTTCATCAATATAAATCAGACTTCATCAATATAAATCAGAATATAAATAATAAAAATCAGACTTCATCAATATAAATCAGAATATAAATCAGACTTCATCAATATAAATCAGAATATAGATAATATAAATCAGACTTCATCAATATAAATCAGAATATAAATCAGACTTCATCAATATAAATCAGAATATAAATAATGAAAATCAGACTTTATCAATATAAATCAGAATATAAATCAGACTTCATCAATATAAATCAGAATATAAATAATAAAAATCAGACTTCATCAATATAAATCAGAATATAAATAATAAAAATCAGACTTTATCAATATAAATCAGAATATAAATAATAAAAATCAGACTTCATCAATAGTAAGATAACATTTATAATAGTTTACAATTGTTTACTATTTGTTCTGACTTTTTAAAATGTTTGTTTTACATTATTTTATTTTTTAATTTTGTATGCAATTGCGTTTGCCTCTTATTCACGATTGTTTTTACTGATGACTTTTTGCAGCTTAACATTTTCATAATTAACATTTTTATAATTGTTTGTTTTTTTAAACAGATGATTTTTACAATAAAACTACCAAACAATGTTTAATGTATCAAAATGATTGCATTTACTATTGTCTTATCCAATGTAATATTTATCTTTGCAATTTGGCTTTTCTATAGACTTGACTTTTTTACAACTTGTTCAGTCTTAAGTCGCCATTTTGTTTTGGTTTTTCAAAAAAATTTGTTCTGATACGAAGAGAACAGGCGGAAATTGCACTTCAGAGGCGCCGCTAATCCACGCATTTTTAACGGCCAGTTTTGTTTTTCTTAAAGGTACTTCTCCAGGCATAAAAGGAAACAGTTCGATCTGATTCAATTATAAATGAGTACGTTGTTTTTTAAAAGTTCAAAGTTTGAATACTTACACTTAAATTGGCCATTTCTTTTCTGTTGTGTCCAAAAATCTCCATAGGAGGCATTGTCTCTCGGTCTGTCACGGTTCCATTTGAAATAATGTTTTCATCGCTAAACGCGCAGATTGAATTGACACGTTTTTATTTCAGATGCGTACATGCATCTCTATAAGAGGATCTGTCTGTCGGTCGGTCGATCTGTATCGCTCAAAGTTTGAAATAAAACTTTAATTGCTAAACGCGCAGATTGAGTGGACGCATCTTCAGAATATTCGTTCTTGGCTTCGAACAAACAACATCAAAACGTGACGCAGTTTATAATAACATGAAACGAGAATTGCGAACCTTCGATTAATTTGGGTTATCAGGACGTTTAGTTTAGGTTACTTTTAGAAGGGCTGATTATGAACAAACGGAGGGGGTGCTTAAAACAACGCAACTGTTATTAGTTGAATAGATTATGTGATAGATATGTGATGTGGAGTTTCCTGATAGAGATACAGTTGGACAGAGACAGTAACAGGGCTTACTATGCCATCTACATTTTTCATGGGCAATGGAAAAGGTAATGTCCAGGAAAAGGTCATAAAAACTTATGAAGCAACCTACCGGCCGGTTTTTGTTTACAAGGTTTAATAAATTAATCTTGTAACAGAAGGAATTCTTAGCCAGCAATTTATTCGAATGTAGATACCAGGACGAAGGCTTAAATTAAAGATGGTGACAATCTCTGTGCGTGAAAATCTATCAATCAACGATTTTGCACGTCTCTAATTATTTAGGAGTGTGTGTCTTTGTATTCATATCTATATGTTTACTTATATATATATATATATATATATATATATATATATATATATATATAGGTTTTGGCGTTTAAAAGACAAAGGTTGTTCGAAACATATCACTCACAATTCTAGTTGTTCTAAAACAATGTCGGGCGGAGTTTCAAAATAAAAAAAGGTAAATCACTGCTTTTTTATTTTTAAACTCCGCCCGACATTGTTTTAGAACAATTAGAAGCACCAATAAAAAAAATTGTGAGTGATATATTTCGGACAACCTTTGTCTTTCACTATCGAAATTGGTTTACAATGCTTGTATTTGAGGATAATTGAATATGTTTATAAATATATGGGTCTTAACAATTTTTTTATTATCGTCGGGTTATTTTTCGCTGCAATATTGTAAATACATCATATCAAGTTGTTAGGGTTAGGATTTTTATTCACATACGCCCCCTTTAATGTTTGTATAATTTTAAAGACAACTGAACGTTGAAGCTTGTCAGAAATACACCCCCCCCCAAAAAAAAAGAAATACCATTTCTTCGTGCTTCGAGTTTTCACAATTATGGCAGACGCAGTTTATAAATAAAAAGGCAGTGATTTCTTTTTTTCAAAAGGCAAGACATATATATATTAGGTGAACACACACGCGCGCACGCACACACACATTCTATAGAGTTAGGTACGTGCATATGGGTCTTACAAAGAAATTAAAATGTATCGGATCTTGCTTAATTGCTGCCTAATGACTATGGATCGTATTCAATGCAAATTTCATATACTTTCATTTTCAAGTAGAAGGTGATGCTCGTATTATACCCATACAAACTCTTTGAAATACTCCAATGAAACTGAAATTAGGGGAATATTTATTAATTGATGCCTAATACTATTGTTTGAATTTTACAAAAATCCGAACTATCTGAATTTTCACAAAGGGTTTCTACACTTTTTTTTATCATGTTTACATGAAATTAAATATAGCTCACATTTGTTCCTCTCACGCTGTTCCAAAATTTATAATGATCGATTAATCAGTTTAAGAGTAAATCCTGTACATACAAATATATATATGTATATATGTATATATGTGTGTGTAAATATATATATATATATATATATATATATATATATATATATATATATATATATATAATGTAAATCTACGCCAAAATCACGTTGACACACCGGTTCCCGTTAGATAACTGAAGTTAAGCAACGTTAGGCATGGCTGGTACCATATGGGTGTCTATTTTAGAATACCAGGCGCTGTATGTGGACACGTAGCTATAGTCAAATAGCGTCGACTACCCGCAGTGCCTAGCGTGTCGACTATGGCGAAACACACGGAATTAAAGTCACCAATAAGGTATTGGAAACCAGGGAGGGATTCCTCCTCGAGAAGTGATCAAAAACCCTGATTGTGATTGTGATATAGGTTCGTTTTTATCACGTTTTGAAATATCAAGATGCATCTTTATAAAAAGTTCGTCAAATTAAGTGTGAATAAAAGATGGGATTGGTGGATCTTGAGAAAAAGCCATCCATATTGTATGATATCTGATCCAATATAAGTATAGACGGTGCAGGTTGCCATTGGTGAAGAAGCGGCTCCTTCTGGCTGGATGCGCTTGCTGACAAGATGCCTGCCTTGCTGGAAACTTCCGAGTCACAGCTTAGGCAAACTTTGCACCCGATATTTGCAAGCTGCATAGTGTGAGCAGCAGCAGCAGCAGCAGCAGCGAAAGCGTTGCCCCGACGGTCGATGTCTACCCAGAATGCTTCAAAAGTCGGCATCGCGCACCTGCTAACTTCCGGTTCTGTCTGAGTAAGCTCTGCGGTGGAAAAGGAGAGAACGAGGCGAAAGAGTGCAAACAAATCGCGACTAAAACGAAACACCTTTCACATATTTAAAAAAAAACAACATATATACATATCTTGTCTCGTAGCCCCTGTAATGAGATCATTGGAACACATCCCACATATCTATTTTTAGTAGATCTGGAAAGAGACTGGCAAGAAGTAGGTTTTATTAATATTTTATTGATCTATAACAGCGTTTGGTGTACGCATATGGAAATTCCACGGTGGAATTGCACAAACAAACGTTGATGTTAAGTATTATGTATATATATATATATATATATATATATATATATATATATATATATATATATATTAACGGTGTTACCAACTTCCGGTTTAGCATCCATATATAGATCTGATATGGCTGGCGAGCATTACGACGGATTACGCCCAGTAATTTTACCAGGCTATGTTTTAGTCGAGAAACCATAAGATGTAAACATCTGTAAACTCATAAATAAATACATGTTACGCTCTTATGAAATAATTGAGCACTCTATTAGATTTCTTGCCACCTAATAGAACCTACTTTCTCTCATATATATGTATAATTTATTGATGTTTGTATTACAGAAGACCAGAAAAACATTGGTACCGTCGGTTTCTAATCCCAACAGAGGGGACCTATACAGACTTCGTTACCGGACTCTCTTCAGCCTCTGTTTATGTTTTTAACAGTGACTGACGAGAGCTCGGTAAAGGAGCCTTTATAGGTCCCCTTTGTTAGGATTTGAAACCGACGGTACCGATGTTGCTCTGATCTTCTGTAATACAAACATTAAAACATAGTACACTCCTTTTTAATGTTTTTCTTAATAATTAAACACTCTGCTGGGGTTCTCCTACCTTACTTATATATATATATATATATATATATATATATATATATATATATATATATATATATAT
Organism: Sepiola atlantica; assembly: GCA_963556195.1. Taxonomy (NCBI): domain Eukaryota; kingdom Metazoa; phylum Mollusca; class Cephalopoda; order Sepiida; family Sepiolidae; genus Sepiola; species Sepiola atlantica. The sequence continues at coordinate 31,423,098 of OY744527.1, read as the reverse complement.
ATATATATATATATATGCCATTTTCATTTTTGAAGCAATTTTCGCTAATCTATCTCCGATTGTTTCCGTCTATATCCAAAATGTAAAAAGTAATTACAAGAGAGCCCGGTGAAGGGGCCTTTATAGACCATCTTTGTTAGGATTTGAAACCGACGGTACCGATGGTGTGTGAGAAATACAAAAACTGAACAAATAAAACCTTGCAATGCCAAACACATTTCGCACAGAGGCAGCCCGCTTGACAACGTCTTTCTTTTGTTCTAGATATAATCACCGCTTTAACTAAATTCCCTTTTATTTTTCGTTACCGGCATTCAATTTCTGACAGTTATCTTCGAATAAAACACAGATTCACAACAAAACTTGACGTTTTTTTCTTTCTTAACGATTATGGAAAATTCAAATCTCTAATTATGAGATGTTAAATAATCGCAGCTTAATGATTATGACGGCGATTCTCTTAGCGCCAAATCTAAACCCAAGCAATTAATTTATGACGCTATTTAAAGATAATTTTCGACGAGAGGAAATTGAGAGAATCGGATAAAAAATAAAAAAAACAACATAAAACAACTAAAATCACGTGGGGCGATTATTCCTAATTAAAGTATAATTAACCTTAACGTATAATTAACCTTAACACGTTTAAGAGGTATTTCGTGTATTGACTAAATTATTGGGAATCATAATTTTTAATAAATATTGATAGCATTTAATAAAGAGCAATTAAAAGCGAAAATATAAATTGTTAATATGTAACCCCCCCCCAAAAAAAAAACTTACTCGAACCATAACCCCCCCCCCCAAAAAAAAACTTACTCGAACCATAACCCCCCCCCCAAAAAAAACCTTACTCGAACCATAACCCCCCCCCAAAAAAAAACAAAAAAAACAAAAGGTTATATCCTCTTATATTTCGGCATTTTTTAGATGAGGATTTGTATTTGGTTCATTCCGACTACTGTTTTCATCTGTGATGTCATTCTAACAACGTTTCGGCCGATGTAACCATCTGTCTTCTTTTCGGTGTGTCATATCGGACCAGTAATTTCGAACACATCTCTTTATTTTATCCACAGGTGGGGTTGGCTTGGTCTCGTTTCGTCAAGCATAACCGAGTAGAAGTCTTACGTAACCTAGCACTTTTATCCGTTGCGCCACGGGCCTTGCTTTATTCTATTTTATTACATCTATATTATAAAGAAAGCAAGAATTTCAACCTTTAGAAATAAACTGACTGCAAAGGAATTGGAAGTCTAGGGTCTGGATTAAAGTGTAGTATCAGTTTTCACTCGGTCAGTGAACAAAAGGTCCTTTCAGATTGAGGCTATTTTAATTTTTGTCCCCCCCTTTTTTTTTGGGGGGGGGGCTTGAGTTTCCCTGTATTAAAAACCGACCTTGTGTCTAAATATACCCTCGTGGGAAGATAAATTGATAAGGACTTTTTTCACTCAAAATGCTAAACCTTTACCTACGATATAAACAAATATTTGTAAAAGTATCTGTTATAGTAAAATGAAAACAATCATTGAATTATGCAAACTTAAAGGCGAATAGTTAATTAATAAGATGTTTATTTGTAAAGCAATATACTAATTAGTTGTGACGTTGATCGCATACACATGATTAATACTTTAGAAAATGATTGGTCTTCCATTATGAATATGAATGTGTCGGTTTAATCTCATCGGGTTAGTGTTATAAGTAGCCGAACTTTATAAATATAAACATACGCGTAAGGAAACATATTGTCCGTATATCCTCTTTCCTAACAGGACACAAGGTTGACCTAAGGGGAGGCACCGCGACCTATGAAAATTAGTTATGTGATCTAGCTTGAAGACCTGTGCGCAAACAATTTTGGAAAGGCATGAACCCGCAAATTCCTCCACAGATATGCTTAAGATATCAATTAACATGCATCGATAACATTGGACAACGCGGTTCAGCATTAAATTAGCCCTCGCATATTGTAAACATACTTGTTGCTATTATTTACCTGACACGTGTATCGGAGACACATCCTCGACGATCAGTCCGACAGTGACTTTGTTGCTGTCGGACTGATGTATGATTCTGTTCAGTTTAAGGAAGTCCATCCCCCTAGGCTCTTTTGGGAAGGGGTAAGTTTATTGCTAATCTCCTGAGGCGCCCCTACCGGGGAATGCCGACGGGGCTGCTCAGTCATTATCTTTTTGTAGGTCTGAGCGCGTTTATTCGTAGTTCGCTTGCTTTTCACATATGACCTTGTGTCTAACCTCTTGAAGAGGAGGTAAATAAAATGCTCCTCGCTATTTTACTCCTACCAATTAGGTGGGTGTGAAATCTTATTTTATGTTAAGATGCAGATATTATCCTAGGGTGACACGCCTGTGGCCTAATGGATACAGACATGGACTATGGAATCGGCCAAGCTGAGTTCGAATCTGATCGATTTTATTATATTAACCTTTTGTAACGTATGGTTGCCGTTCTGCAGCAATGCCTGAACTAGCAGATACTCTTTTACACTGGAATTGATTCTTATAGCTAATTTGTGTTTATCATTAAATAATCGAGAAAGGGTTGATATGGCGTAAATACAAACAAAACAGCCTTGGCTAGTGAGGAATACCGGACCAATTAGGGAGGAAAGAAATGTGGCATGAAAAAAATGTAACTGGGCAATTCAGAACGCAGACTAATTCGCAAAATTGCTGTCAAATCGGTTATTTAAGAAAAAAGGGATATCATAAAAATGCGTCCATTCAATCTGCGCGTTTTGCGAGGGAAATGTTATTTCAAACTGAAGCGTGACACACCAACGAACATAGTTCTTAAGAATTAAGCTTGACAGACTAACGAAAATTCTATTTCTGACTTGACAGCCTTTTTGGCTAGAAGAAAAATGTAGTATACTGCACTTCATCTTTTCTGCCCTCGGCCAGTGAAGAAGATATATTTCTAGACTGAGGCAATTTTTAAAGTTTTGTACAAATCAAGAGTGCCCTTTTATGGGAGCTGGATTTTACCCACATTAAACACCGACCTTGTGTCTATTTCTGCCCTCATGGGGAGGCAAGTAAATAGGGACAGACATACACCCCATAACAAAGATTAGCATGACAAACCGACTGACATAATCTATTATATAGATGGAATGGACGCATCTAAACTAAGTTGCATCAATTCAATCTGCGCGTTTAGTGAGGAGAAAGCTACTACAAACTCAAATGTATTTCGAACTTTAGCTTGACAGACTAACGAAAACGGTGTTTAAAACTAAACCGTGACAGACTAACGAACAGTGTTTTTTGTTTTTTTTATTTCTGATGCCTGGATGGAGAGATCATATCATAGTGATTGTTGGACGCATCCCAAATAAAATACACCCATTCAATATGTTACTTGAAACTTATTATTTTAAACTTAACCATGACAGACCGACGAAAATGAAATTTTAAACTTAAGTGTGACAGACCAATGAAATATTATTTCCAACTCAAATATGAGAGACCGACCGACAAAGCCTGTTATAGAGATACGAGGACGCATCTACAAGCATAAGAAATAATCACTTTCTTTCTCAGTTTTTTTTTTCCTTTCTCTGTATATATGTCAACTTATCTTCAGAAATGTTTTACAAACTTATGTAAACGATCAAAACTAACTGTTTCTTTTTTCTATTTTTCATTGCAGCTCTCGGGTTCGTACGAAAACATGGAAACGGAGCACTTGTCTCAGCATGGAGAACACTTAATGACATCTTACTTGGGGACTCCTTTGTCAGTGGATGAACTCTCACGTCAACCTAGCTCGGTGTCGTCGGATTTCCCGGGCACGCCATCAGAGTTGTCTAGCCCGATTAGCCAGTGACAACCAATGTATATATCAGGACAGAATAGCCATCACAATAATAATAATAATAATAATAATAATAATAATAATAATAACAACAACAATAATAATATAAACATACAACATGGCCACCTTAAACATGATGAGTACCACAATGAAAATAGTAACAGCAACAAACGTAATAAACACGATCTAAACCTTGCGGGTCTTGGTAAAATTACTAACAATGAAACTAACGGCATCAATAGACATAACAAGGAAGGTAGGAACAACATGAACACAGGCGTTAATATAAAAGACAGTAGTTTTGATGAGGGTGTCTCTACCTCGCCCCCAACGGGCAGTGGTAGCGGCACTGACATTATTAGAAGGTCTACTCGAGCCAGCAGGAATAAAAACCCTGTCTACACAGACACACTATTGACACGAATACATCTAGCAAACACACCAGCAACAGCCAGCAAGAAGAAACTTCACGGACACAACAATAACCATACCTCTTGCAATAAACATGGCGTCATCTACTGTCCGCAACAGCGTCACAGTTGCAAACATCACCACCAACATCAACACCATCTCCATCACCACCATCATCATAATCACAACCACTACCATCCAAACAACCACCAGCAGCATCATCATCATCATTTTCATCATCATCAGCACCAGAACGCCCTCCGCCAAAAGAAGCGATCGGCTCTTCGGAACAGGCGAGGAAATATGCGTGCTATACCAATCGTAACGAGGGCTACATAATGAGGAAACAACAAACAAATTTGTAATCATCGATCCAGATGGAAAGCTGGATGGGCCATAGATTGAATTTTATCCTTACAAAACTAACTGGCCAATCCAATAACAAAACAAAACAGAAAAGAAAAACAAAACATAAGGGAAGAAGGAAAAGAAACTGTAAAAAATGGTGATGAGACAATTAATTGGAATTGGTTATGTAAGAATCAGCTATTGTTCGATTGTACGTATTGATACCGAAAATAAGAGAAATTTATCATGATTCCTGATTCATAAAAAAACGATTCTTTAATAGGAGTAATATTAGCTTATCCACCCGTTAGAGCCAAATTTTTTAAAATTTAACTTCTTATCAAAAGTATTTTGTATGTACAATATTACTTCTTAGCAAAATTACTTTCTACAATTTATTTGACTTCATAAGATAGAGCATTTAGTTATACGATATATATATATATATATATATATATATATATATATATATATTTATATATATATATATATATATATATATATAATGTGTAGGTTAGTTATAAGAATCTTTCTTTTTCTTATGCGTTAATCCTGAGCTACGAGGTACGCAATGATAGATTGTTTCCTTCCACTTGACACAATCGGAGTCTTGGTCCGGGTGAAAGCCGATTTTATAGAGATCTTTTGTGCAGGGTGTCTGCACATCTCATCATCGGTCTACCCCTCGGTCATTTTCCGGCGACTTCTATTGCAAAGGCGAGTTCCGCGACGATGTCCTTGTTGGACCGCAACACATGTCCAAACCATCTGAACAGCCATGCCCTTATACCCCTCAATCGCTGCAATGCCGTAGCGCTTTCGGGTATCCTTGTTGCTGACGTGGTCGAGCGGTGTAATTCCAGACAGATTAGTTATAAGGACTACTTACCAAAAAATGGCTTTATTAAAAACCAGCTGAAACTGTATTCTTCCACTCTTGATGTTTACAGTATACTGGGAACTGAGACATCAGTATTGCCAATATACATCAGACGTGTCATATTTGTAAAAAATACAGATGTTGCTGGAAAATGTTTGGTTATCCTTCTGCTCCTTAAAAATGACCATCGGCGCTAATGGGTTAACATTATTTGCACATTTATTTATTTTCAATTTAAAGGAAATAAAATAATTGTTACAGTTTCATTAGTTAAATTATTTTTAAGATTATCTATCATTGTAGCAAAGCTGGATTTATCAACGTTTATCTCCCTTCAGCTTTTCTTATATATTTTAATCACACAAAATATATGCTAAAATGTTCTTCAGTTTTCGGATTGAGTTGTATTTGAAATAGCTTTTAAATCTGGTATTTGATCAATATAAGCTGGATCGCCAGTTGAAACGGAAACCGCTGCTGAACCCAGATATAAAAGGTCAATAACGAAGTGGCTCGTTACACCTCTTCAATGTGTTTAGGAAATGATAAAAAAGTTACTCTTTTATTTCAAATAATGAAAATATTAAGGATTTTGAGGGTTTGTAATGAAATATAGTTAAATATATATATTTAAAGTTTAATTTAATTCGCTAGATTTAAGGAAAAGTTTGTTTAGAATAACTAAACTAGCATTAACAACAAACATATCATGGGGGGCATGAACAACTAAATTTGGTAAAAAGAGAGAGAGAGAGACCCCCATTCAGTCTTTAGAGACAATGGATACCCTCTGTTAAGGTGCCTCTCCAAAACCAGTTTGAGTCCAATTGCAATGTGAAGTTTAGGATGACTAGAAACAATGAGTTATATTCTTAAATTTCTAAAGAATTTAATATACTCATTATTTAAACTATTGATTTATCTAAAGTGGAATATAAGTTTTTTGCAGAAAAAAAACATGTGATCGCATTTAAAAAAAAAAAATACAAAATCGTTAATGAGAATGGTACGGGAATCAAAACTTCTAGTCAAATCGGTATCAGAATCGTTAGAAATTTCAGTATTGTCTCATCACTTCAAAAAAGAAAAACACATCTTTTTAATATATATATTATATATATATGCATATATATATATGCATATATATATATATATATATATATATATACTTATATATAAGCAAACACACACATACGTGAGACACTTGTAAACTCATGATTGGTGGACCTATAATAAACAAGCAGACACTTGTATACAAGCAGAAACCTAGATAGACATTTGTGTATTTGCTTATATACATCAATGCATGTGGATATACTGGCCACACAACCGGAAGTATGGATGCATCGTGATGTAATAATAAGCTAAATATATATTTTAGAAATCCTATAAACACGGACTGGCTAACAAAAAATGTCATTTGTATAAAGCAAGAAGAACATAATATTGTAACACAATCTT
>OY744527.1:31376155-31411155 GCA_963556195.1 Sepiola atlantica | reverse complement strand
CTGTATAAATACCCGTTTAGCCACGCTGAAGAAACGGCTGTTTTTGGATGGCTAATATATATATATATATATATATATATATATATATATATATATATATATGTATAAATATAGAAAATAAGTTAATTTATATTTAACATATGAAAGGTTATAAATAGTTGGGGTGTTGTTTAACGCTATCTTCTTATTAAATAATATTTTAATTTCAGAGACAAACACCAAACCTCCATTATAATATGATATTTACTAGATTGAATAGACTAGTTTTACCCCACCGAATACCAACGACATGTGTACTAATTCTCGTTCGCCTCCTCCTCCTCCCTCTCTTTCGTCGCATTCAAGATTAATATATTTACGAGTATCTCGTCATCATCATTGTCTCAGCATCATCATCGCATTTTGAATAAAAATAGCAACAACAACAACAACAAATATATACAACAACAAACACAAAATATTCTAAGTAAGTCACATGGGTCGTCACGTGTTCCCTAAAAAAAAACCAAAGCTAAACGCACTAGTCAAGAATGTTGCGCCATTCTCCATTCTGGAATAAGATATTTCTGGCCACCGATCTCTGTGATCTAAAAAAAAAATGGAAGAGATTGAAAAGAAGAAAGAAAATGTATGTATTGAATACAAGAACAAAAATACATACCCTAAAAGAAAAAGAAAAATGCACACAAAAAACAACATATATATATTAAAACTGCATATACAATTTGATTCAACAGAACTCTGAAATATTTGAGAAAAAGAAAAACGAAACTTGAAAACTTGGATGAACTAATTCACAAATTTTACTGACGAATGAATGAATAGACTATTATATATATTGAAAAAAAATAAAAATATATTAAAAGAAAAAACTATTACAGAAATGACTTTTTGATGAATCCAAAATATGTAAATGAAACGGGATTTAAAATGAAAAAAAAAATTTAAAAATGGGGTTAGGGTGGGGTGGGGTGGGGGTTCAATAAAAAAAAATCCAAACAACTTTATCGATTACATCTAAAACGGAAGACTTCAATGATAAAGGCTGACGTATAGATGAACATTATGTAAAATAAAAATTATTTAAAGACATCTTTTGTGTTTTTTTCTGATTTCTCTTCTGGCTTTCTTATCATCGAACCAGCGATGAAAATGTTCCTTTCCCTTTTTTTCCCTACATTGATGTGCAATGCATACTTGTTCAGAATAGTGTGTTAGAGCATCTGAAAGGGACGTGTTTATGATTACACCGGGCCACTCCACACGAGACCTTCAGAAACGCAAAGCAAAGGCATACTCCACGTATTTACAAATTAGGGGCAGAATGTTATCCTTTTTGTTAAAAAAAATCAACAATAAGTTATATTCACCTCCTTAAACAACATTTATATTTATTACGTTAAAATCAACCATTCAATATTGTACGTTTCTCTTTCAATATACTATTTAAAAAAAACCGTTAAACGTTCAGTCAACTATTTAACTTTGCCTAGATTGTTTAAATCAGAAGAAATGAGTTTGCAAAGCCAATTAGATATAAAAAGACAAACTCCAAAATTAGTTTCTTTCTGTTCGCTATATCTTCCATTCTCTCACTGTCTTTTCATCGCCTTAGCTTTCTTTATTTCTCCATTTTAGATATTATTACTAATTGTGATCATATTTCCTATTGTGTATAATGGACTATTCAACATTTCTGTTTCATAGTTTTGTTATTACCTTTGTTAATGAACTAAGAGAGAGAGAGAGAGAGAGAGAGAGAGAGAGAGAGAGAGAGAGAGAGAGAATGGAAGCGAAAGTAATAGACAGTGTAAAAATAAAATCGGGGGAGGGTCAAACAGCATATAGTGAAAGAAGATGAGAGTTACATATACATTTGTAAGAGACGAGTGACTTGGTGAGTAAATTGCAAATTACGGCTAATTTATTCAAACATAACTCAATCCCAAAACCAAGAAGCAGTTTAAAATGTATTTTGTGTGATTTAAATATGCAGAAAGAGCCGTAGAAGCACATACGTTGATTAAATAAATGTATCAATATTGCATATCACTAAGGGAGGTAATTCAGTGTTAATATACTTATTGGTAGATCATTCTGGTAGAGTAAATAGCGGTGTCCACTTATCATCAAGCATTTTCATTTATAGTGAAATCATTCATATTTTATGAATCAGATGGGTCTATTGTTGGCATGGGGTTCCCCGATATCTTTCTCGTCAGAAATATTTCTAGAAAGAAATCGGGTACTAAGTGTTTCTGTGGAACGAACTGAATTCGAACATGGCACACCCAGATTATCATTATGTGTCGTTAACCTTTTAGTCACCTCCTATATATCGTGGAGTATTCAGCTGTTTGAAAAAAACAAAACAAAAAAATAACAACAAAATTTCTAGCGCGTAACGCATTTAGTCGAGGTATACATTTATCGAGAAGATGTGTTTTTTTGTTCGAGGCCGTATCGCTGGGAAACTTGCAACTTTTAGTCGTTGGATAACAAAATATATTTCACTTGGGTACCATAAAGTGAACATTCAGAAATCAGAAAACGTTCTCTCTACAGTCCTTTGACTTTTGTCTTTTAACTTTTAAGTATTTCTCTTCAACTGTCAGCTTATTATTTACAGATTGAAGAGTCAAAAACTCCATATTATTTTTGTAATACGACTTGACTGTGAAAGTTAAATTAATGTTATTAATGTATCGTTTGGTTATTAAGTTAATTGGATATAATTGTTTAAAATTAAAACCTATTTTAAACAACGACATTAAAGACGTTAAAAACCCGCACGAACATACGTGATCTGGTCTGAAAACTTCGTATACCAAAATTAAGTCATGAATATCCAAAAGTATCCATTTGATCGTCAATCAATGAGATGCTCAAATGTAAACTTTTGCGTCGTAATCACAGCTTGATACGATGTGCAACCTTGGGAAAAACTTTGACGCGCACTACTTTGATTTTGGCGGTGGTGGCTCTCGTCAGATTATTAATAGGCTGGTGATGATTTTCACAGGCCTTCTCTCTGGGATAACCCTAAAGATAAAAATGTAGGGGGTGGTGTAAAGATCCGGTCAATGTAAATCAATTCAAGAAAACACGTTCTACTGATGAGCCGATCACCAACGTCTCCCCGCATATCGAGAAAACTGTTAATCCCTCACAGCACATTTTTCTGCTTCAGGCGTTCCAAAACGTATTAAAGACTACTAGCTATAGTTCAGTATAAATCAACGCAGCTTTGCACATTTAGGGCATATAATTGAACGGCGATAAAAATAAAGACTGTTGGACATTCATGATGAAAACTTGGTGGACAAGTCAGGCTTTGAATGAAGTTTATTTGTGCCAAATATGATTTGATTGCAGAAATTATTATTTTTTAATTTCATGTTGGCATGAAGGTTTTGGATGAGTTTAGTAACATCCCGAACAGATATGTGAATGTCGCTCAGGGTGTTTACAGTTGTGTGTGTGTGTGTGTGGGGGGGTCAAGACGTAAGCGCCCTTGTCGAAAAAGGTGGATATTTGATGGAAAGTTCTTTGCAAAATGTTTCTCTTTGTCAGACGCTGAGGAAATCCTATCTGTTCAATTGATGATGGTTGGAATAGAGGATACGCTTTTGTTCAGGATCCTGTTTGTAATACGCCAGAATTCGTGGGAACCAAGCTGCGACTCTGGATTGAATAAATAGGGCATACCCACAAACAAACACACATCGACTTTTATAAGATTATAGATGTATGGATTGCATTTTTGGGGATGACCGTGTATCAAGGATTAATAATCATAATTTTTAAAGATTAGGAGAGAGCGTCTACCGCCGCCAGGTTCATTAGGCCGATGGGAAAGATTGCACTTACGGCTACAAATGAAGTGTATTTTAAATAAATATATGCGAAAGTTGGGTCCATGTTTAACACAAACGTTAAAGTCAAAACGCACTATTTCAGGTTAATTTACACAATATAGGAAAGTCGTTATAACGCAAAGTACCCTAATCACAAAACATTGCAACATTTTTTATGGTTTTATGTCAGGCTGGATCTACCCTACATCATGCTAACAGTTTGGCAAGATTTGAGTATGGGAAAGTTTCAAATTTCGAAGTTGAACATTTTCGACTTCCAAGTCATTTTTCCTTACGTTGTAAAACACTAACTCGTTCAGTTTTCATGATAAACCAATAAATCTTGCAAATAAACAATGTTTCAATTTTTGGGACAGTTGGTGCATTGCCTCCTCTAATAGACGCACCATCTTTTTCGTATACTGCTTATATGCGATATCATTTACAAGATTAGCGAATTTGCATATTTAAAAAAATTTTTTTTTTAATTCATTGATTGTTTTAATTTTAACATAACAATAAATTGTTTCGTAATATTGTATACTTTCCTGGACAAATAATCAACATTTGTATTTGAATATTTCTTTATTCAGTTGAGATCTACTTTTTACTTGCAATTGTAAAGTCAGATTAATTTCTTTTCTTTTCTTTACGGTCACATTAAAAAGCTAAATAAATTCCTATCAAAATTGCCAAAATGCTAATGCTTATCTATCTATCTATCTATCTATCTATCTATCTATCTATCTAAATGAGTGATAAATAGTTGGTCTCCATTTTTCGAACTGTCTTCATTTCGTGAGTCGCCAAGGATTAGGGATGGATTATAAGAGCCTTTTCTAAACATGAATAGTATATCCATGTCAATGAAACCATGGTACGTCTCTGGAACATGTAACGTCTAGTTTTTAAATAAATATTATATATTATGAAGATCGAGCACGTCATTGATTTTTTTTCAACATTCCACACACACGATATGAATAAATAAAACAGTTTTTGGTTTGTGTTTATCACACACTTACGAATGAAATGTTTATTATTTTAAATTAATTGTTCAAATATTTTAAGCAGCGAACTTTGCGATAGGGATCCGGCAAATCTAGCAAATTTTAGTCTATAGACTAACAGGGCCCGTTTTGGACTTTTGGCTAAGATCAAAGTGTAGTATCTGTTCCGATGGATACTGCACCCCCATAGACTGGTATTGTCTTGGCCTTCGGGGCTTAATTTACACCGATCTATGGGTCTGTCCTGTGCAGTTCTAGGAGGTCAACCCTCCCAGGCTTCGCCTCCACTCTTTGGGGAGGAGTAAGTTTATTGCTTACTGCCTGAGGCGCCCCTACCGGGGAATGCCGACGGGCTGCCCAGGCAATTTTTAAACCCAACTTTCCCGACCCGACCTTGGGTCACATCTTACTTGTGGGAGTAAGATAAAAACTGGCCTTGTGCCTAACTCCTGGAGAGGAGTAAATCAACACTCTTATAGATGACACACAATGTTTGTGTGACTTCGCGTTGTGAACGTTCGGGCAGGTTACGGAAGCGCCCAAGAGTTGCCGAGACGAAAACTGCCAAACTCTAAATTGAAGACTGGCAGCGAAATCTTGCGACAAAGAAAAACAAGCCAAAATCATATATATAAAAATAAAGAACAAAAAAAGCAATAGCTAACCAACTGTTATTATTAGATGTTTATTTTTGTTTGATTTTTTCTCCAATGAACCATTGTTACTCAAATGTTTTTAAATAAAGTGTATTTTTGTTTGTGCAACGGAAAGTTTCAAAAGATGATTTTGTTTGATTTGTTAGACAAATATTTGTTATTGTTTAAACTTTTTTCAATGTTTTTCTTTTACATTTTTTTCAAAAACTCAATTAGTCGTTCGGGAGATTCAACGAGCTGACAGAGATTATACAAATTCATTTTTTTTTGAACGCGATTAATTTCTTCAAAAAGTGATCGGTTGCTTTGTTAATAGTTTCATCAACTCTCGGGCGATTCCGAGACCGGGCCGAACGTTAACGACGCGAAGTCACGGACACATGGTGCGACAGCTATAAGAGTACCTATTTTTCACTAAGACGATTAGTATATGATGTCTCTTTCTTTCGCTGTTTTTATTCCTACTACTGCCACTCACTCACTCGCTATATGCTTCTTTTTGCTCACATACTCTCCGCTGGTATAACCTCCCTTTGCTAACATTTACCCATATATCAGCACGTTTGGTTTAGTCTATTCCTTCTCTTGTGCATTTCAATAGAATTTCTACTTCACCCTCCATTTCTCCATATGTAAATGTATGCCTCCTGCTGCTTCTAGTAGCTGTTGACGTCCAAAGATAGAATACTGTTAATCTTAATGTCAATATAGATAACAATTTAAAAATTAAATGTTATCAATTAAATCTTTTAAAGACCAAAATACACACAAACGCCAAAATATTAAAATAAACGATTTCAGAATAATTTATTAAATCTAAATAATCATCACCACAATAACGAAGAACGTATATATAATCTAAACAAAAAACAACTATCGAGAAACAATATATAAATATATATATATATATATTTATTTAACGATTTAAATTATATTTCAAATAAAGTGCATACACAAAGGTATTATAGTTTTAAAGTTATTTACAGCTGTTTCAAGACAGTGTTTATTTTAAGTCATATTATTGTTTCATAATATGACTTAAAATAAATACTGTCTTGAAACAGAAAAATACATTTTAAACACCGGATCTTCAGAACAACATTTTTCGTAGGTCCCAAGCAAAAATACAAATCAAGACCAATGTCCCCAAAAGTTGTAATTTACACCAAAAAACAAAGCAAAAATCGCAAGAAAAAAAAACATTGTCAAGTATTTTGGTAAATTAGTAAACGTCTTTTATTATCAAATAAATTCCACATAAACAACAAATAAATAAATAACTCGACGAGCCACCATTTTCTTCCCAGAAAAAAACTATTGGCAATGGGATGCTCCAGGGGTATATGATTTGGACTTTTTAAGTATTGACCAGTGAAGTGAATAGGGGGTATTTTTGAGATTGAGGTTTCTAATTAGATTGGAAAGTGAAGTGCATCCCATTGCCAACTTTGTACTCTTGAAACCTTTATGATAGCTACTGCTACTAAATCTAAAAATATTATTAATTCTAAGAATGAACTTATCTCCAGTTGCAGGCATAAACGTAAATTCAGGTATAGCAACCATAATAATCCCCCAGACACCCCTCCCCCATTTGATTAAATACCTTCCCTTCATCTCGGATTTTCCCTCCTTACATCTCGAAACCCCTTTCTGATAGTTCTAATTCCTGTTGTTCTTTAATCTCTACTTATATCTCCCTCATCCCTTTAACCTTCTCTTAACTTAATAAAATTACCCATAAACTTCGTTAGCTTCGCATTTCCCTTAGTTTTAACACCTTTCTTCCATTACCCCCTAAATCTTTCCATTTAACCTTCTTAACTGTATAACTTTATTTGGCTTTCCATTTTCTTTCCCGTTTAACTTCTTTTAATGCATTCGTCCGCTTCCCTTCAACACTTCCATTCTTCATTCTTTTCCCTTTCAACGTGATAACTAACCCACTCTATTCATATTATATCCTAGCCCTTTTATTTACTTGTTGATTAGCCTTATCTACTCCATATCCCATTTGCACACCTCGATATCGAACTCCTTACTGCTTCCACTGTGCACTCTAATTATTCTTCCCCTCCTGTTTTTAATTCTTCTCACTTTTTTAATAGCCTCGATTATTCCCCCCTTGTTTTACCTCGCCCTTCGCACATCTCTCTCAAACTACTCAACCCCCAACCCGCCCTAGCTCTACATCTTTTAACCCCTATAGTATTTACTTGTAACTGCGATCTCCACTCTCCTTCTGGCGTAATCCTTTGTCACTTTTTTAACCTTGTATATCTCTTACTTCTTCCGGCCTCCACTAACCTATTTAACAATTTTCTTAATTAACCTCCATATAACTTTTTTTTAAATTTCAAAGTTTATATTTTCCCATATCTATTTGAACTAGCATCCCGTAACTGCTTATTTACTAACCCATAAAAATTTTTTCCACCTTGGAGACTCCCATTCCGGATATCCTCTCTAGGTCTTTTTTCCTTTTTCTTTTCCTTATTCTAATTTTCATTCTTGAGCTCCAATCTTATCGACTTTTCCCTCATTCTATTATTAGTATCTTATTTTTTAATTTTTTTATTTTTTTATTTTATTTTTTATTCTTTCGGTCAATCCTCAATTTTCCCTGCGAGCTTAAGACTAATCTTATTATCTATTTTTCATTCTTTACTCTTTTATTTTCTTATTTCTACTTTTTATACTATTTTTATCTTTATTTTTTATCTTTACTCTTTTAATTTTTAACTCATTTTCCTAGTCCTACCCTTCATATATATCTTGCCTCATTGTTTATATCATAAGTCATTTGATTAAACTTCTAAACCCCCGAACTCTGTTCTTATACATATTCTGATATTTTAACCCCTTATCCTAACATTCGTTAACTTACCCCCACTCCTTTCTTCCCCTTTTCTAGTTGAATCCTAATTCGCCTAACTTCCAATTTCAACTTTATGTTTCACCCCCCCTACTTTCACACTCTTAGTTTTATCCGCATTCCTTCACCGCATCGCTTCCTTTCTCCCCCCCCCTCTCTTTTATCGTACCCGTCCATTTCTCCTCCCACATTCCACTTACCCGTTTCCTCCCTTGCCCATTGGTCACATATTATACTCTTGTTTTCACTGTCTCTGCTTTTCTTCATTTATAGCCGGCTTTCTCAACTGGGCAGACTTTAAATATTCTCACTGCCCCTTTTTCCACTTTAAAACACTTTCCTTTGTCATCTCTGCCCGGGAAGTTTCTTTAATGGCGAATATTTTACATCTTAATCTCCTCTGACGCCTGCCTGCATCATCGAATGTACCTCTTATTGGACTTTTTACCCTTCCTGGATTTTCTATTTTCGCCGTACCTGAAGTTGTGGCTTCTTGGAGTTTAACTTTGAAACTTCTCTCATTACTTCTCGTGCCTCTAACGACCTACCTATCTACATCGTATCCTCTCCGCTGGACTCTTCGACACCGGACTTTTTGGCAATCGGACATTTGCTTGCACCCTGGCACAGTTTTGCCCTACGTTTCTTTCCCTACAATTTTTATTTTATTTCATTTTTTCAAATTTTAAATCTTGGCCATTGCCAACTTATCTATCCCAGCGACTTCCTCTGATGATAAGATTTTGATCTTTGAAAAGCCTGGCTTAAGGAAAATTTAACTTGAATAAATTGCCTTTTTGCGGATTATACCTTGCTTTGAACTTTTGAATTGAATTTTGATTTGGCTTTTGCTTTCTCTAATTCCTTTCCACTCTCCGTCATTTCTACCTGCTCTATCCTGGATATTGAGCTGTATACTCTTCACAATAGGGTTTTACCTTTCCTAAAAGTTCGCTTTTAGTACACCTCTTTATATATATATATATATATATATATATATATATATATATATATTCGTCCCGAATAAGTTAAAATAAAATCAAGGTCATAGATCACTTGATCACTCTCGCTCAGCGTAGCCCAGAATTAATAAAATCTATAATTTAGAAAAAAATATATGCATTCTTTGAGTCTTAACTGACGCAAATATCGCCAGGGGGCGTTGTTCCAGCCCTCTCGTGTACTACCTAAAGGGAAGTAACTCTGATAGTTTATCTAGGAGTTAATTCTTTCATGCTGACTTATTATTGGAGGACGACTTGTCTGTGTGTATGTGTGTGTATGTTAAGAAAGAAAGAGAGAGATAGAGGAAGATATATATATATATATATATATATATATATATATATATATATATATATATATATAGAGAGAGAGAGAGAGAGAGAGAGAGGGGGGGGGGGATTGGCAGAGGGATGGTGAAAACGGGGGAGGAAGAAAGAAGGAAATATAGATAGAGAGGGGTAAAGAAATATAGTTTTTTTTTGCCTGCTATTCTAAAGAAGTAGACAACACATACAGTTTTCAAGGTATTGGTTGAAACCATCCTACATTATAGATACAACTTTTTGAAAGTAAATGTCCATCAATCTAAGAAACTTGATGTATCACACACAAAAATGCTACGCGTCGTCTACAAAATATCGTATGGCTTTCTTCGACGCATGTCTGTAGTTGTTAAACGCCGTCTTTTAGCGCTGGCTGGCTATGTATTCCAACACGACAAACCTGCGGGGCAAGTACACTTTTGGTTCCCAGATGTCAAGATAAAGACTTTCTGAAGAAGAACTGTGGCCAATCGGAATTGGAGCTTCTGACAGCAATGAGTGAGCAAGCATCATGGTACACGAACTTCGTGAATGTAACACCATCGAGAAAGGGATGCCTTAAGGCAAGACAAGAAGATTATTTTTAAAGGAATGGGGTTCAATCTTTGCTATCTCTTCTTCATTTAACTAAATGAGAAAGCTTTTAAAAATTACACTCATTTCATTTCTTTTAAATTTTCAACAGGAGTGTGTGTCATATTTATAAAAATGAAAATAAATGTTTAGAAATCAAAACAAGTAATTATTTATTGAAAGCAATATGTTTAATATAAAGATGCAAATTAACAATCGCATTCAGTCGGCGAAAGGCGATTTGGGAATTTGCCTGCACACATATAATTAGAACTAAGTATGATAGTATTATATAAAGGGTGTGTGGTAGGTAACTTGCTATTATTAAGTTCACTTAATTTATTACTCACATATAATTATTGCAGAGAACTAATATTATAAAAAAGTTTACAGCATAAGGTTCAAATTTACCATTCAAAACGAGCGCCAGCATTCGCCACCAGCTTCTCAAGCAGCCTGACAACTGCAAAAACGGATTTCGCAAGTAACTCATTTTATTTTTTAACTAATGAGTCACCATTTATTGTAAAAAAAAACACTTCAGGATAAAAGTTATTGAGGTGGATATATTTGTGATACTAGGCACTTTGCAAGAGCCGCGGCAAGGTTGAGAAGTGACTCATCAACACACATAAAAGAAAGTACGGGAGTTGGGGTTAAGGTTAGGCTTAGGGTTAGGGTTAGGGTTAGGGTTAGGGTTAGGGTTAGGTTGTATTGTAAAGAGAACAGAGACTTGTCGGTGACTGACAAAAGGCTGGAGTTAACGAGTTGGGACTCGCAAAAAAGACATTCAGTTTGGTGCTAGCTTAGAGGGAGAGCAGATTTAGCTGAGAAAACGATGAGAGGAAGTGATCAACCGAGTGACAATGGTGGCCTCGACAGACGAATTATCGCAGATTGAAGATCTAGAGCAGATCACAGGCTAAGTTAGGCAAAGATTTAGCAAGTGATGAGATTAGCTGACGACTTGTCACAAACATTCATAGTTTCAACTAACGTATACACAATTTATATGAGTTTGTTTTCTTTCTTGTGAGTTGCGTTGCTTTCATTTTCTCAGCTTCTAAACCGGTGCTTGTTCCCTCGACGATTCTCCAGTGCAATAACCGACAAGAAGAAGAAAACCACCGAAACACAACGTTCGGTTCGACAGATTAAAACATCGTTCATGGAATGGGATGAGTTATTGTTTCATTGTTACTGTACTGGATGCTTTTTTTGAGTGGGTGGTATGTGTAATCAGTTAATGCCGTTAAGCACTTATTGTGTAATCAGTTAATGCCGTTAAGCACTTTATGTGTAATCATTTAATGCCGTTAAACACTTCATGTGTAATCAGTTAATGCCGTCAAACACTTCATGTGTAATCAGTTTATGCCGTTAAACACTTCTTGTGTAATCAGTTAATGCCGTTATACACTTCCTGTGTAATTAGTTAATGCCGTTAAATACTTCCTGTGTAATCAGTTAATGCCGTTAAATACTTCCTGTGTAATCAGTTAATGCCGTTAAATACTTTATGTGTAATCAGTTAATGCCGTTAAATACTTTATGTGTAATCAGTTAATGCCATTAAACACTTCCTGTGTAATTAGTTAATGCCGTTAAACACTTCCTGTGTAATCAGTTAATGCCGTTAAATACTTCCTGTTTAATCAGTTAATGCCGTTAAACACTTCTTGTGTAATCAGTTAATGCCGTTAAACACTTTATGTATAATCAGTTAATGCCATTAAACACTTCATGTGTAATCAGTTAATGCCGTTAAACCCTTCTTGTGTAACCAGTTAATGCCATTATACACTTCCTGTGTAATTAGTTAATGCCGTTAAATACTTCCTGTTTAATCAGTTAATGTCGTTAACCACTTCCTGTGTAATCAGTTAATGCCGTTAAACACTTCATGTGTAATTAATTAATGCCGTTAAAAACTTCTTGTGTAATCAGTTAATGCCGTTAAACACTTCTTGTGTAATCAGTTAATGCCGTTAAACACTTCACGTGTAATTAGTTAGTGTCGTTAAGCACTTCCTGTGTAATCAGTTAATGCCGTTAAACACTTCCTGGGTAATCAGTTAATGTCGTTTATACATAATTCTAAATTATTAGATGTCATTCTGAAAATAAAAAATAGGGAATATAAGTAGATACTCCAAAGAATTTGACAGCACTCCAACCAAGATCACACATACATCAAATTGTTTCAGACTGAGAATTCCTGAATACTCAGCAGAAACGATTTTAAAAGCAAATTACGTTAGAGTAGAGAGAGACTAGCAACATTTCTTCTGTGATGAAGAGGTTCGTCCCACGGCTCACAAAGGTCAAACGTTGACTTCATTCGAAGCATCCGACATTCGAATTGGGTATCATATAGATTATCCAACATTCAAACCAGTTGTGTGTGGCACAAGGCCATACAATATGTTGCAAGACTATTTGGTTCGTTTTGACTCTTCTTTTGGTTCTGATGCATTTAAGCATAGTGCGTTGTTCGGATTTGTACGGTAAGTAAATTAAGATTGCCACAAGAGAATTGTGAACGGAGGCGAACGTTTCGCTAATTTGGAATCGGCTGTTCGGCTCAGATCGACGGCGTTTGCTTCCTCTCGAAGGGTGTGCAAAGAATTACCGACGGAAAATTATTTCCGATTAGATATATTTAGACAAGAGAAATAGAGAAATAATAACCGGTGGGTTCCCTGGAGTCTGAGTGGCAACAAGTCTCCCCAGATATTTAGTACTCTCAACCTCTTTCGATAACCGTTGCAAATGGTGTTTTGTTATCGCAACATCTGTTTATCATACTTTGTTGGCAACGACCATTTGTCATCTCTGAGAGTTGGGTGACAATAAGCCTCACCCAGGTCCCAGCACTCTCGGCAGCCTTCTAGTGAAAGTCGGGTTAATGCTCTCCCCCCTCGGTCTTTTCATCCTCCTAAACCCTTAACAATCATTTGTGTGGTATAAGCCAAGGCTGGTGCAATTAAACTGTGTGTATGTGAAAGGGTGTATTAAGGGTGTCGGTTTATGAGATTTATTGCAGTGTCAGTTCTCTTGGTTTCATATGGTGATGCTTTTATATCTTTTTGTTTATTTCTATTTCAACTTCAATGTGGCTGGTTATCGTTCGTAGATTATTTGGGGTGGTTCCCGCATTCGAGGATTTCCTTTAAGATTTCCGTTATTTTCATCATTGCCGTCTGTTGTATCGTCTCAGTCGCCCCTTTGATTTAAAGTTCTGTATTTTTTCCAGTTTTTTCGGGACTGTTCCTAGTTCCCGTACAATTATTGATGTTATATTCACTTTCTTCATGTTCCATATCCCTTTCATTTCCATGGCAAGTTCCGTGTATTTGCTTCGCCTTTCTGTCTCCTTGACCTTCACCCTATGAACGGTTGGGACGGCAAAATCTACGACTTTTTTCTTTCTTATTAACTATTATTATATCTGGTGTCCCTGCTTGGATGAGTTTATCTGTTTGCCCCATCATGTGATTTTGTAATTTTATTTTACCAGTACAATCAGCGGTTTGTGTCAAAATGTACTGCCCTTCCCACATAGTAGTGGTTTAGCCTTCATTTAGGGCTAGTTTACTGCATTCACTTATTATATCATTTACCGTTCCATCTCTTAATAATAATAATAATAATAATAATTATTATTATTATTATCATTATTATTATTATTATTATCATTATTATTATTATTATTATTATTATTATTATTATTATTATTATTGTCATTTATCGCAGTCTCTATTTACTTTCCTCCTCACGAAGGCAAAGTTAGACACAAGGTAAGTTTTTAATGCGAAGAAAAGTAAGCCCCCAAAAAAGTGGCACTCTGTATTAGGAAAAAAATTATTCAGTGTAGAAGGATTTCTTATTCACTGACAGTAAATACGAAGTGCACTATCAGAACGGATGCTACACACGTTTCCTAGCCAAAACGCTGATAAATCCCGTGATTTTCCCTGTGCAAGTGACAGCAGTTCTTCCAAAAATGCCAGTATTCTCCGTACAACTTTTCATTTATGGTCTCGAACCAGCCGTAACTAGGGTTTCTCTGAAATCGGAGTCATAGCAATTCTCCTTAGTATTCTAACACTCTCTCTTCCATTATGTCTCTGATTTTTTTCGGGGCCACTTTCTGTCGGAAACGCCTTATAAAAGCCCTAGGCGAAATACACATTCATAGATGATCATTTGTTGATTTCCTTGTGTATCATTTGATTTCACTTTGCTTCATCTTTTGTTTCCGTTTGAATATCAACTGTACAGATATGTGTGATATATTGAGCGGGTAGATCCTTTAGTATATAATTTAGTTATCTAAGAATAGCAGGGAATGAAACCCGGTGAGAGGTCAGACAAGGTTACATTGATGTTCCCAATTAAAAAATTTCTTGGAGTCGAAGGATATACTAAAAACGGATATGGCTTATTTTATTTTATTATCATAGTTCACCCCAAGCAAGACAGGGCGCCACTGTAGACGTAAGTCGCTACTGAGAATTAGGGTGTAAGTTGGGAGCTGTGTAGCGAGATGTCTGTTTACATTAGTTTTACATCTCTGTACATTCGGGGAAACATAGAACAGGGAGGGAGTCCCAGAAGCCGGCAGCACGAGGAAAAAAAGCTATTGGAGTAGAAGGCCCTCCGGCATCTGGGGACCTCGACAGTGAATGCATGAGATTTAGCTGATTATCGGGTTCGTCTAATGTACTTACGTCGAGGAGCACCAGAGCAGAAAGTTTATCGGAGCACAATCCATTGAAGTACTAGAAAAGTAGGCACAAGGATGCAACATTGCGGCGATGGGAAAAAGGGCTTGAGATTGAGGGACCTATTGAGCTTGCGACTCTTTTTTGGACCTTGTCCATAGGGGAGATACTAGATGATGGTGTACCAGCACAGATGTGGCAACAATATTCCATGCATGGGTGGATGGTGGCTTTGTAGAGATATAGGATAATGTCAGGTGTGAGAAATTTTCTAGCACGGAAGATAGAGCCCACCTTCTTTGCAGCAGCCTTAGCAATGTCTTCAATGTATTTTTTCCAATTCATGTTAAATGTGAAGTATTACGGACTTAGAGTTAACAGTTATATCCTGTTGGTGACCGCAGGTAGTTTTCCCTGAAATCTGAGTAAGATCGAATCACCCTAGATTATAGGACTCTCTACCCCATTACATTACGTGATCTTTCACCAGCTGTTGCGAGTAATCTATCGCGGTTAAGGCTCGGTGGTTTTCATTCGACTCTGAGTGACAATAAACTTCCCCAATCCTCCAGTATTCTCCCTTTCTCTTCAAATCTATGTCTGCATGGGGCGATCCATTCTCCGGTATTTCACCTTCTAAGAGCCAATCGATATTATCGATAGAGATTCATAACAATAATAGATAATGAATGCGTCTTATCTTACGAATACGCGGCAAAACCCTTCATTACTTGGAAAGACCACAAAGATATTTTCACGAATAAACCTACTTGCAGATTATTATACTCTACCAAAACAAATATAGAAAAGGATACTTTTAAAGAGAACGACCTGCGTTTCCGTGACTTCGCGTCGTCAACGTTCGGGCAGGTTACAGAAGCGCCCTAGAGTTTCCAAGGCGAAAACTGATAAATAATAACTTCAGGAATAGTTGCAAATACCTAAAGTTAGAAGAAATAAAGAAAAATATAATACATATATAAAAAAAGAACAGACACACCATAGCTAAACAACTGTTGTTAATTGGATGTTTATTTTTTTGTCAAATGAACCATTGTTAAACAAATGATATAGATGAAATTGGTTTTTTCTTGAGCAACGAATTATTTATTTTTATATAACAAGACAGTAGAAGTTCAAATTGCATGATTTTAATTTGGGGACAACATATATCGTTGCGATTGGCAGATCTTTGAATATTGATTCCTTTCTTTTCATCTCCTTACACATTTTCTATTATGCCCAGAGGTTATAAGCGATCCTGGGTCAGGGTTAAAGTTAGGGTTAGGGTTAGGTTACAAGGGATCATGGGTTGTAGAAATTATGGTTGCCATCTTCATGTTCTATTATAGTGTCGTCCGAAGGTATTTAATTATAACCAACATAAAAATGTACGATACATACACATATCAAAATTGTTATTACGATAACAGAATGATCCAATAGTTAAATAACAGTTAAGTAACTACTTTGTAATGTATACGGGGAACGGCCTTACTGTACTGGTACTACAGCGGTACTCGTCCCTCAAGGATAGCGTCGTCGTTATTTATATGTTACTCGAAATATTTAATTTCATTTATTTTTGTACTTATTTAAAAAAACAACTCTGGTTCACCCCCCCCCAAACAAGGCATATTGTAACTAAATGCATAACGGTCTACTATCATAGGATTATATAGGGGAAGCCTTAGTGAGAAGCTGGGCAGAAAGACGTTTGTTCACATTACATTCAAATGTCTGCATGCTGGTACGGTCGGAGAAACAATGAGCAGGTAAAGAAATTCCAAGAAAAAGGGTATCAGAGTGGACAATTTTCTGGCATGTCGGGACCTTTACAGTAAAGGGGTGGAATTTTGCTGCTAGTCGGGTGGATCGGGGTAAGAGGTCTCATTACTTTCTCTACAACATCTTCATATTTAGGTTTTCTCTTTATATCTATCATTCTATACTCCATCAAACAAAGCGATTCCCGGGGAAACCATACATCGCCATCGTTTTATTTTTCGTTTAATCTGTCTTCTATCATCCCACAGCGATGTTGGCTAGTTTCAAATTAGATGGTGTTAACTTAAAATGTAAGCAACAGTAGTGCTATCATGTGTGCTTTACATGAAAGTGTAAACATTGACCGGCAGGTTTTAGAGACGGAAGATTAAGCACACATAAGTTAAGCAACGTTATTACATTACGTTTTTATTGGGTCGGTCGACCATTTTGTCCGTTTTTAAATGGCGTTTTTATCGTTTTGTCTTTATCTGATTGGACTCATCAGGCGAAACAGAAGAAGCGAAGCGAATGTTGATACAATCTGTGGTCAAATCAAGAAATATTTCATGAACATAATTAAGTTGCAGCATCAAATTTATCCTATTTGTTCCACGATTATGTAAAAAGCACTTTGGAAGCCATTGAAGTGAAATCGTCGATGATGCATTTATAAATATTATTCCTGTCGTTCTTTTATTCTGAATTCTTTTCTTCCTTCCTTTCTTTTTTTAATTATTACATTCGTCAAGGAGGTTATGTTTGCGGTCAACGTATTTTGTTTGTTTGTCTATGTACAGCCTAGGGTCCATATTACATGACCAATCGTCACCAAACTTGGTCAAAGTTGCGGTCATAGTCAAACTTAGAACTGATTTGATTTTGAGATATCTAGGTCAAAGGTCGAATACAAGGGCACGGAAAATGTGAAAGTTACACTTTTGTTGGCGATAACTTTAGTTGCGCGCATCGCAAAGACTCGCTACTTGGCCCATATTGCAGCCAATGAAAAGTTCGGCTAACGGCGAAATTTTAACGGAATTTTAACTTTCGAGGTTTCAAAGTGTCATTTAAAATTTAAGTGTGACACAGAGATGGACAGACCGACGGATGGACAGACCGACGGATGGACAAACCTCTTATAGAGGCGTGTAGTGGAATAAGCATACATTAGCAAAATTAATAACGCAATTCATACAAATTAACATATGTACATTCATCCACAAACACTAGAACGTAATAGTATAGAGAATCTAAATGTTCATACGACGATAGAGTTGAGTCTCCAATATTTCAGTTCAAATCAACTCGGAAAGTGACTGCGTACCACTGATTGTGTGAGTATGCGCCGTTCAGCTTGTGTGTATTTCTTCTCCCACGAGTTTTGTCTAGTAGTGAGCATTTAGCACGAGGAATGCGTGTATGTGTGTGTTCTTCAAAACTGCTCAACGTCGTCGTGTGGTTAACGTAGTAACGAATTGTCTATAGATATGCTATCTCTCTTTCCGAGGTTAAGTAGGCCCCCAGCAACTTAGCGCCGAATATTTCACGGATGAGTTTTATCCATTTGTTGGGTATATTTTAGCTATTCTTTTTCATTTTAATTGATTTAAATTCGGAGCCGATTTTTAGAGAAGATGCACTTCGGTTTTTTTTTGTTTGTTTTCTTGATTAAGCTTAGTGTTCACCCGACCGTGTTGACTTGTCTAGCGCATCTCCTCTAAAGTCTAACCTTTCCTTCTCGTGGTAGGGGCGGTGGCAACCTGGAAGTGCCAGAGCTATCCGAGTAACAGGGCTCTTGTGAAAATCCACGAGAATCGGTATCAGGATCCGTCGCTCTCTGGTCGTCTCGACCTCTGCATGTGACAAGCAAAGACCCACCAGGCAAATAAATTAATCGAAAGTGGCAACATTAATTCTGTGCTATTCCTTTGTATGTTCTGGCACACACATTCCTCGAGTTTGTATGCAATCGCTGAACATTGCTGTTCTGGGTGTCGCTGGTAAACACCTGCAATCTTGCAGGTTAATGAATAACTGCGACCAACGAGGGGAACTTCATGCAGACCATACAATCCTGAGGCACGCTATTAGTGAGCTTTATGAAGATGTCAGAATCCACAAACAAACGTAAGTGAAATAGACCGACGACAATTCGATTTAAATATCACGCGTGACATACTGACCGAATGACCGACCAATGAATATAATATATTCGGCTTGACCACATCTATAAATGAGCCGTATTTTCGTTAATAAATGCCTATACGTTTTGTTATTTAAGTAGTATATAATTCTCTCGACTAATCGTTAGTGGTCAGTGCTGAGATCGGTGTTCTAGCGTAAGGACGTCTGAACATACATTATTGTGAACATTCTCAAAATACGAACACGCTTCGCATCTCTATCAACAGGACCTGACAACGACTGTTCTGAACAGATGGCGCAAGTGCGACGAGCGAAGACGAATCAAATGGTTACATGAATAAAAAATGATTCAGTAGTGATTTCATGTTGATGTCAGAGCGTTCCAATGATGAAGAGTGTCGACAGATTTATGTGCGTTGGGTATGGCTTTATGTGCTTCTGTGGATGGCTCTTGTGGATGTGTCTTGCGGATGTGCGTGGGTGTTGCTGTGTTTGCATCCATTTAGATAAACAGAACAGAAAGGGAGAAGAAAAAGGGGCCATGTTGGTGAGTCGTTGTTAGCCGGAGATAAGGCGAACTTGTCTGTCAATTCGTTCTACTCATAGATACCGGCTTTGAGTTGTCTGTCAGTCGAAAACTAAAGTAGGTACTGGGAAGAAAAAAAAAGTATGATAATAAGAAGAGAGGGAAGAAGAAGGGGGAGAGGGAGAAGAAGAAAGAAAGAAAGAAAGAAAAAAGAAGCAATCGACGAAGAAATTAAAATAATAATAATAATAAATAATAATAATAATAATAATAATAATAATAATAATAATAATAATAATAATAATAAATGATGATAATAATGATAATGATAATAATAAGTAGAAGAAGAAAAAGAAGAAGAAAATGAAAAAAGTAAAAGTTGACGAAGTGAAACGACTACGTGAAGAAAAAGAAGAAAAGGAGGAAAAAACGAACAAGAAGAAGAAGAAGACGAAGAAGAAGAAGAGAGATGAAGAGGAAGAAGAAATATAGAAGTAGGGAAAGTAAGAGAAGTAAAATAAAAAGAAAAAAGAAGAAAGATAGAAAGAAAGAAAAAAGAAAGAAGAAGAAGAAGAAATTAGTCGTAAAATTAATAAACATTAGAAGAAGAAAAAGACGAAAGAAGTAAAACGAAAGAGATTAGAAATAATAATGAGAAGAAGTAGAAGAAAAAAAGAAGGAGAATTATTATTTTTAATATTGCTATTATTATTAAGAAGAAAAGGAAAGTAAAAAATAAAAAGAAAGAGAAGAAGAAGAAGAAGAAGAAGAAGAAGAAGAAGAAGACGAAAAAGTAGAATAATAAAGAATATGGAAGACACGAAAAGGAAGACATTTCGAATAAAAACATGAATAAGATGACGTAGAAAACAACAAGAATCGATGGATACAGAAGATGAAGAAGGTAAACAAAAAGAAATCAAAATTCGAGGAATAGTAATAAAGGAAGATGGGGGAGACGGAAAAGACGAGGAAGTAAAAAATGGCAAAAGAAAAAAAAAGAAATATACAATAAAGAAAAAGTTGTAAAAGAAGAAAAAAGAAGTAAAACATAATAGAGGAAGAAGAAGAAGAAAATAAAAAAAAAAGGAGAAAGAAAAAAAGAGGAAAAGCAGCAAAAGAAGAAAAAAATAAGAAAACAAAGGAAAAGAAAGAAAATAAGAAAATGGAGGCCGAACAAGAGAATAAAAATGAGCAGAAGAAGAACAAGGTGAAACAGAAAGGGAAAAAGTAGAAGTAGTTTAATAATAATAATTAATAATAATAATTAATAATAATAATAATAATAATAATAATAATAATAATAATAATAATAATACTAATAATAATAATAATAATAATGATAATAATAATAACAAGCCGCGCATGCGTGGTCCCCCTCTGTATGTGACTCGATGTGGCGAGTGTAAAATGCAATAAATTTGGGCAATTTGGGGCATTTTTGACCCCTGGGAACGCGAACCAGAATTTTTCTGAGGTCAAGGATGCTCATTTTATATCCAGAATAATTGTCTCTACATTTTGGCCAAGTTTCAGAAAAAATGAATGGATGGATCAAACGTTATGGGAGAAAAATGTCATTTTTTGCAATTTTGGGTTTATTTGACTCCCTGGGGGCGCGAACCAGATTTTTTCCAAGGTCAGCGATACTTATTTTCTATTAGGAACAATTGCTTCCACATTTTGGCCAAGTCTCAGAGAAATTGAATGGATGAAAAGTTATGGTAAAAAAATGTCATTTTTTTACCATTTCAGGGCCTTTTGACCCCCTGGAGGGTTTACCAGATGTTTTTTCAAAAATCGGAGAATGTCACTTTCTAACCTGACAAAAGTTTCAACTTCATGCAAAATTTCAGACAAATTCAATGGATGGTTGCGGACGGACGGACGGACGGAAATGCCTCAAAACATAGGTCCGCCGATTTTATAAATCGGGGAACCAATAATAATAATATAAAAAATAGACAGAGATGAAGAAGAGAAAAAAGAAAAAAAGGAGAAAAAAAGAGACGAAGAAGAGCAAGGAGGAGAAGAAGAAGAAGTAGAAAAATAAAAATAAAAATTTTTAAACATAAAGAAGTAAAAGAAGAAGAAAGAAGACAAGAAAACAAAAAGGTAGAGAAGAAGAAAGATGAGGAAGAGGATGAGGAAGAGACGAATAAGAAGTACAGAAATAAATATGTCATCCCTTACTTACGTGACCACCGTTGACCATTGACTGAAAAACATTTTCGTTCGTTTTCCGCTCCCGTTACATTGACAATGACGACGAAGACAAGATCCACAAATGGAGACGACCGACCATAAAAACAAAAGCCTTGACATCTCTCCATGGATGCAGACTTCACCGACAAAAGGCTGAGTGCACCATTTTGGAAACATTCCAATTAACATTCCAGATTTAAAGGCCACCGAATACAGCCGTTAAGCGCGCTGTCAATTCACTTTGTTTTATACATTTATAGAATCCATAGTAATAAGAGAGACGGATTTCTGTCTGTCTGTCTGGCTGGCTGGCTGGCTGCTTACTACCTTTAGACCATGAAGCTTACGAATTTTTAATTTAGTAGGAATTATCATATATCTTTTTAGATTGTCTTAAGGAATCATATTTTTTTGAGGGAGCGTGAATACCCTAACTGAAAGTATTTTTAGCCCAGACGAACCCTAACCCTAATACTAATCCTAACCCTGGCTAAAAGTATTATTTACCCTAGTTGTACAGTCATAAACCCTCATTGTAGTATCTTAAATTAATAACAAATTGAGAATATCTTTAGTCTTGTGTAAGTAAATTGTATTTTAAATTTCATTAAAATCTGCGATAAAAATATTTTCAGTCTGAGTATTCTAGATTCATATATATTTAAACATATAATTATGTTTATAATGTATGATATAATATAATCTATATTATATATATAATATATAATATATTATGATGTAAATATTATATTGTCAAACTTAAGTTAAAGGCTTAGTAGATATTAAAAGTTTACATGGCATTAATATTTAATTCCAGAGCAAATGTTTCACACAATAAAAAGCAACATTGTTGTTTATCTAAAACAAATTACAACCGTTTCATTATTTCTAATTTTATCAACCAATACATGTTCAGATTTAAAGAAACGAGCGAACTTAGTTCGAATATTGTTTACGAAACAACATCCATTCTTTTCTCATTTTTCTTATTTTTTGTACACGATACATGCGGTGAACAAATATTATATATATATAGATTTTTAAGCTAATTTGAAAGATAATTGTTTCAACCTCAATTTTAAAGTAAAACACTTAATTAGTCCCAGGATCCAACACAAATGCATAGTTCACACATTTCGATATCCCTTAGATAAACCTTTTCACTGATAAACATCCAATCACCACATTGCAATTACTCCACTCAAATTTAAACCCCCATAAATATACATTAAAATAACTATAAATATACAAATAAAAAAAAGTAGAAATAAAATAAAACATTTAATAAATCCCACCCACAACCCAAACCATTTACCGACCAATAAACTACAGTGATCCCTAAGAATAAACACACCTTTTAAGCGGTCAACTTATTTTAAATAAAACTTAATTACGATCAAGACCCATATATTAATAATTAACCCTGCTCCCTTGAGCCGGTGCTTTCTGCAAAAGGGAGGCTTCAGCAATGCAATGTTTCACGGTCAATTCAAGCAACATCAATCTCTGTCACTGAAAATTCCTTATGGGGTATAGCCGACTTTAAAAGGTTTTTAAAAAGTCAGCGCATCTTAATGCAACCGTAGCATGTCTCTTACATATGTAACGTATAGTTTATTAAATCAATAATTTGTATTTTGCTCTCAGTTTTTGCGATCGAGCACTTCATTAATTATTACGCACTGTATATGTGTATATGTATATATATATATATATATATATATATATATATATATATATATATATATATATATATATATATATATATAAAGTGGTGTACTAAAAGCGAACTTTTAGGAAAAGTGAAACCTATTGTGAAGAGTATATAGCTCAATATCCAGGATAGAGCAGGTAGAATGAAGAAGAATGGAAAGGAATTAGAGAAGCAAAAAGTCAAATCATAATTCAATTCAATTGCTCAGAGCAAGGTATAAAAAAAATAATACCTATCTACATCTCATTCTCTCCGCTGGAATTTTCGACACCGGACTTTTTAGCAATCGGACATTTGCTTGCATTCGGGCAGAATTTTGCCCTGTGTTTCTTCCCCCTACAACTTTTATTTTATTTTTTCAAATTTTAAATCTTGGCCTTTGCCAACTTATCTATCCCAGCGACTTCCTCTGATGATAAGATTTTGATCTTTGAAAAGCCTGGCTTAAGGAAAATTTAACTTGAATAAATTGCCTTTTTGCGGAATATACCTTGCTTTGAACTTTTGAATTGAATTTTGATTTGGCTTTTGCTTTCTCTAATTCCTTTCCACTCTCCTTCATATATATATATATATATATATATATATATATATATATATAT
This sequence comes from Sepiola atlantica, assembly GCA_963556195.1. Lineage (NCBI taxonomy): Eukaryota > Metazoa > Mollusca > Cephalopoda > Sepiida > Sepiolidae > Sepiola > Sepiola atlantica. The sequence goes on along the minus strand of OY744527.1, from coordinate 31,387,167 downwards.
ATATATATATATATATATATATATATATATATAAATATATATATATAAAGTGAAGACGTTTTTTCGCCTGTACCTTTGACGAAAGTGAGACAATAACTACACGCATCATAGACTACTAAACCGAGCGGTGTTTCAAGAAATGAATGAATATTTTCACCATCTAACAAAAAATGTTACATTTAAACCGCCATTACAGACTCTCACAAAAGCATACTCCATACAGATAGTAGCAAAAATGTTTCCCTCTAATCGTAACTTACTCCTACTCTCCCACTTAACGTCGGTAAATAAATTACATCGGAATATTTATACAATCATCACCGTAAATATTTCATTTCTTTCTTCTAATAATTTCATACATAATATACAAGATTCTTTAATCAATTAATAAGCGCTTCCTGATATTCCTTCAAAATTACAGAATATCAAATCTTATGAATTGCATGTCGTTACTGATAACTATTAAATATACACTTAAACTCATTTCGGAATTTACGGTTTACATAAACGAACTGAATACATTATTTTGTACATTGATTCAAAATGGCGTTACGTACTTATTAATTCCTCTCGAGAAAATTTCTTTCATTTGGTAATCTTCGATTGTTACATATATAATTTCTTTTTATCACTTATACTTGTATGTCATAAACACTTACGCAATGTTATCCATTACACTTAAAAGGCTTATAAGTCAATGTAAAACAACTCACAGCGTAAAACGAACATAGTTCACGGTTACAAAACATCCAAATGCTCATAGTAATCTTATATACGTTCGTAATAGCTTTATTATACGACGCTGGCCAATAATAAAACACACAAAAAACAGGTGAATTGTTTCAATTTGGACCATCCTTATTCATCGAACATTATTCAAACATTCGCAAAACCTCACAATATATTAATATTATTATTGTTTTTTCATACGCTTTTATTCCTTTACAATTCTAGAAAAAAACGATACTTTGGCTGATTTTTATTTTACGTGATTTCTTATTTTTTCATCTTAACTTTTAACTATTATAACCATCCATTCTATACGTTTAACTCTCGCCACCTCTCTTTGTTTATCTATTTACTTGTTACAATAAAAAAATGAAGAAGAACCTCTTTCCAGACTGAGGCAATTTTTACTTTTCTTCCCAATAGATGGATTTGGGACGCCTCCCAAAAACACCTCTCTCTTCATTTATTTATTTACTTACTATAATAAACAAAAAGGTTAATTTAATTCGGCTTATTTTTACTTATTCATTTTTAACTTTCAAAATATACTTAACTTTACAGTGTCGACTATGTTACTTAATCTCTTGTCTTTTCTGTGAAGTACTCAACTTAATCTTTTCTCTCCTCTTTCAGTGAAGAAGAAATCCTTCTAGACTGCGACAGTTTTTCCACCAGGAGATGGAGTGTCAACATATTAAATACCACCATTTTTATAAATGTCGGTAAATTCAATTTACAACCAAACGGACAACCCCGGATTTAGATAAAAATTGCATCAGTCTAGAAGGATTTTTCTTTAACTGAACTTGGAAACATTCACGCATATTTTTTAATCACATTTACTTATTTTGTTTTTGGGGGTGGGACAGTGGTTTTTATTTTTACAAATAAACTGCTACTTCCAATTGCAATCTCACAAAACAATCTATTTCGTATGAGTCAAAACATTAATAAATTCCGTTTTAATCACCTAAATTATTTACAGGTTTTTTTCAACGTCTTTTTCCGAATTAATACTTTAATACTTATATCTCTCTCCCGCGCAACGGCTGGAAACGGGTCCTGCTATGTTATATAATACGTTATTTTCCTATTTATTGTGCTTGTGCAGTTTACAGGCCGGGCTTATTTGCCTCCACACGGGGACACAGTTAGACCCAAGGTCCGTTTTTAATGTGGGGAAAAATCCATCTTCCTAAAGAGGGACACTCCGGATTAGGACTAAAATAAAAATTGCCGCAGTCTAGAAAGATTACTCTTCAACTGACCGACGAGAGAAAAGATGATGCATAGTATAACGGACACTACACTTCAAGGTTATTTCTATTCTGAAAAGTAACAAATAACATCAGACAGATTATATACTACGTTATTTGTCTTTTTATGGTGCTTATGCAGTTTACGGATCGGGCTAAATTTTAGATATTATTTTCAAGTCAAATTTTTTTTAATGCTATCTTTCTGTTAATTAAATTCTGATGGGAAAGTACAGAATAGTTAAAAAAACAACATTTATCCAGGTTCAGAATCGTTTTCTTAATTATAGCGTTATTATTTCAACCCGGTCAGTAAACTGCATAAGTAACGTCTTTATAAATTCATAACCAGAAGCCACGTTCAAGCAATAATCTTTTTAACCAAGTTAATAATTCGCGAACACTAACCGCCAGGGACAAGATATTCTAGAATACATACGTATGTGAACTCATACAAATTTACGTAACTAAACTAGGATTTACTAAAAAAAGTAACTAAGTTAGGAGATACTAGAAATATACTTTCTGTTTCTTTATTTGAGACTGCTTTTACACTCTATGCATGGGCAGTGTCTCATACAAAACGACTTCGAGATACAAACCCCATGAGCAACCATCAATTGTTCGAGATCGTATTGCACAACTAAAGAAATACACAGACTTCTGAGAAACACTTCCTATTGTTCAACGTGGAAGTTCCGCCGATGAGCTCAATGCTTGCATTAAATTGTCGTATTTGTGAAGGTACATCACGACTAAACATCATCTACACGTATTGCATTAATTATTTCAGATGCTGCTTTACAATAATATTGTGTGGCCTGTGTTCGCGCTGGTCAATCATAAACACCAAATAATACAATAGTTACAGAGTTTGCAAGGCATTTTTTAGTTATTCGACTTTCCCGGGCAGCGCCGGAGCACGGGTCAGCTAGTATATATATATATATATATATATATATATATATATATATATATATATAGCGTAAATACGTCTTAACCTTTATTTTGTCCTTTAGTCCGCATATGTGATGGGATGTTTCTGACAAAGGGGAAAGAACCGCTGTTTTCTGGGTCGGAATTTATCCACTTAGCACTTACTGTTGGATGTTTTGACCTTGAAGCAGTATTTTTTTTCAGCTCCTTACATAAACTGGCGTCATGCTTTGTCTGGAGCAAATTCTAAAAAAAATACACTTTCAAGCAAACCCTAACACAATAAGGGAGCTTTACTGCTTAACTAGATAACCACCTAATGGATGGATCAGACGCGTTTTGAGTGCGTTGCAGCTTTTAGGTTTCGTCTAACTCATGAAATCCGCGGTATGACCCTTCCAATAATTCAACAAATGCACAATATTGAAATAAACACACGAGAACACAAAAACACACTGACATACATATATGACCACACACGTATATGAGAGAGAGAGAGAGAAAGAGAGAGAGAGAGAGAGAGAAAGAAAGAAAGAAAAAAGAGAGGGTGAAGGAGAAAGAGAGAGAGAGAGACAGACAGACAGATAGACAGACAGACAGACAGACAGACAGACAGACAGACAGACAGAAAGAATAGATATTTTTTCTATAAGTTTTCTTTTTAGCTAGGTGTATAATATTTAATAGACATAGCTTTTACAACTATAAAGAATGTACTGAATAGGTCGGCATTCCCAGCCATCCATCCTAACTGTGTCAACTTTCACACGAAGCAAAGCAAACAGATTGTAAATAGAACTCCTGAATTTATTTCACTTTTTAAAAAAATCTATAATAAGAGAACATTGAAGCAGGTACAGGAAACGAAACTTGATTGCAATCAAGATGCCTCGTAGTGTCTAGAAAGCTTTGATGCATCGGCCTCGTTTTCCCGTTTTCTCGCTTCGACAAAGACGATTACATCAGCTAGTAGAGATTCAAATAAAGACATTAGTTGTGGACGCGAGTGAGAAATAACCACGGGGCATACGAGATATTATTTACATATAAAGAAACAAAACACATTTACTGAGATGTTATCACCATATCAGCCATCTTACATTAAAACATTGCCAACTTATCAAATCTCGCAGGTGTCAACTGTAAACTAACATAAAAAACGTACCTCTAGCTATGTCTATGAATACATAACCTAGCAAGCTCGTAATATATCTACACAGGCATGTCAGAAATGAATAGACATTCTACCCAAACAATAATTAATACATGTTTAAAATTTGGAGTCTCCTTTCCGTTTTTTCTTTCGTCGACGGCCAGTACCCGAAGCCGTACAAAGCAGAATTAAAATTTGAAAACTCGATAATTTATACGAATTAACATTTTGTATGTTTCAGATATCAATACATCTATCATATATTAACATTAAAGAAGCATTACAATTGTCAGAGTTTCAGAGGAGTCGTAATCTCAAATAATCTTAAACTCCATGCATGGAGTATTGTTGTCACTTCTGGGCTGGTGCATCATCCGCTAGTCTCTCCCTCTTAGACAAGGTCCCAAAAAGAGTCGCCAACTTGATAGGTCCTTCACTATCCACCAAGCTGCAGCCTCTGCCCCTCGCCACAATGTTGCTTCCTTGTGCCTGTTTTACAAGTACTTCAATCGATTGTGCTCTGATGAGCTTGCTGCTCTGGTACGCCCACGACGTAAGTTCACTAGACCAACCCGACAATCTGCCAAACCCTATCTATACACTGTGGAGGTCCCTATATGCCAAAGAGCTTTCTACTCCAAAAGCTTCTTTCCTCATGCTGCTGAACTCTTGAACTCCCTCCCTGCTCCCTGTCTTCTTGACGTTACTGACATGCAGACATTTAAAACTAATGTAAACAGACATCTCGCTGCACAGCTCCTAAATTAGGTTGACCTCCCAAAACCTTCACCCTTTTTTCTCAGTAGCCTCTTACGTCTACAGTGGCGGTCTGCCTTAGTTGAAATTGAAGCGTGACAGACTGCAAAAGTATCTTCACATATAAATCCCAATATAATACAGATAAAACACTTCGAAAACAGAATTAAATCATAGCTAATATATAAATTTGAGCATGTATTTCTGTGTGGCTGTAACCAAACCGGACGTATTCTTTCTATGTGAAACCTACATTTGCCCGTTAGCTTCTACCGATGATTTCATGATTAAAATTTACTCGAACATGACATCAAAACCTAATCCTCAAGATGTTCATGGACATAGAATATGTGCCTACATTAGGGACGGAATTCGATTTGGCAGGGACATTTCAAGAGAAGACCCTGAAAACTAGTCATGAAAAATGTCAAACCAGTGTTCCGTCTTCGCTAGGATCTTCCGATCAGCCAGTTGTCTAAATTAAGACGAAAACGAAGTGGCAAAAGAACTCTTTCCATCGCACAGTATACAAATACTCGATGACTGACTGTTACAGAAATTCCTCTATATTCTATGTTTTAAAATAATGTGTCCTGTATTGAATCCTACTAACAGTTTCGTTAATCGTTGGTATTGAGAACTTCATACCCTCCAAAGGAATTTCAACAGAAATCAAACTGCCGACCGAGGTACACCTCTGAATGTTCCACGGCATTGCCTACAAAAATTACAATTGCTTTCAACAAAATAGATGTTCTAAAAACAAAGCTGCCTTTAGGACTGCCCGCAACCACTGCACAAGGGTATAGAAAACGCGAAGGTCATGCTTAATCCGTTTAGTCTAGAGTGGTTCCTATGAGTTTTAGCGAATAACAAACCTGGTCTTGAACAGATGTGAGACCTCAATTCCAACTAGCAGAAAGAGGGCTGAGGTGATTTTCTTCAGCATCCGATGACGCCAAACTTTTTACAAATAACTTTGCAATCAGGCCCGCCTTCCTTTTGAAATGTCCCTTATGACTGTAAACACTCTGAGCGACATGCATATATATGTCTGTGGTGTTGCTAAACTTATCAAACACTTAATGTCAGCCAGGCAATTGGTCTTTACAACATTCCAATCATAGTACTTAAAATCTGCAACTAGAACAAGCTTCTATTATTACAAAGCTGTTAAATGGATGCCTAAAAGAGTAACGTCCAGCTGACTATAGTATTGTCGTTTCCAAGTCCAATATTAACAAATTCTTGTTAAGCCGTCCTCTTCAATAATCTAATTCTGGCCAGTCTCAACCATTGTTACCTATCATAATGTTTTTGTTTCACTGTCCTGACAAATTCATTGACTCTTATATTTGAGTGACCTATCGACCATTATAAGCGGTGACCCGTTAGTACATAAACACGTAAGCAAAAACAAATGAACGTATGCGCGCACACACGCACAGTAACCTAGCCAAATATCCCCAGGGATCTATCCTTGGACCGTTATTGTTCCTAATCTTCATCAACGATCTCCCTGATGACATTGAGTATGAGATTGGTTTATTTACTGACAACACCACACTTTACTCTCGTCATGTGGGCAAAACAGACGCGATCATATCAGAGGCAATGGCTGAATCCTTAGAAAATGACCTTCAGGCTGTAGTGAATTGGGGTCATAAATGGTTTGTAACTTTTAATGTCGAAGAGACAAAGCTCCTTTCCTTTAATAACTACAAGAAACCTCTCCAACCACCGATTTTCATAGCAAATAAAACCCTACCCGAGAGTTCAACATTCATCTCCAGGTAACATGAATTGTAGCAAATACATTGAAGACATTGCCAAGGCTGCAGCAAACAAGGTGGGCTCCCTCTACCGTGCTAGTAAACTCTTAACACCAAACATCATCCTGTATCTCTACAAAGCCACCATCCACCCATGCATGGAGTTTCTACTCCAAAATCTTCTTTCCTCTTGCTGGTGGATTCTGGAACTCCCTCCCTGCTCCCTATTTTACTGACGGTACTGACATGCAGAAATTTAAAACTAATGTAAACAGTCATCTCGCTGCGCAGCTCCCAATTTAGGTTACCCCCCCCCAAAAAAAAACAAACAACTCTCACCCTTCTTCTTAATAGCCCCTTAAGTATACAGTGGCGGCCTGACTTGTTTGGGGTGAACTATGTTAAAAAAAACACTACTTGCTGGGCAGAAGCAAATAAACGCTGAGTTAAAAGCGTACGAGGCTTTCATAAATATTTAATAACACTAGTAAAAATTGGCTCACTCTGGTCACATATGTTTTCTAGAATATATGACAAACAAAAATATATTACACTACACCCAAAGAAAGAGGTAATGCATGGGAATATGGTCTACATTGACAACAGTACGCGTACTACACTAACACCAGCCAAAAGGATGAGATAAAACCTGGGAGGATGGTATAATGAGAATAAAACATATACTACACGCCACTCCCTCCAGAAAAAAAGAAAGTAATCGCTGGGATGGTGGTCTTATGACAGCAGAACAGATACTACACTATCCTAAAAAAATAGGAAATAATGTCTTGGAGTATGTTATCATGACGAACGAGCATATACTAGACTGTACCCCCCCCCCTTGAAGGAGAGATTTAGTTAGTCCATCCAAGGACGGCCAGTAATATTTTGAATACATCTTTTCTTGCATTGCTTTTAGGCAGGATGACGTCATAATGACATTCATTATATTACGCTCCCCTTTATTCTCATCGTTAATAGTCCCGTCCTGGGGCGATTTACGCGTGCAAAAAGACACCAAGAAGCGAACATTCTATTTCAGGCAACATTCCTTTCTTTCAATTTCATTATCGTTTTATTTCATCAAAAGAGATAGTTTATTTTAATAAATCACCCGTGAACCGTTAGGTCAGTATTTGTTATATATATATTAGTACATACTTGTATTAACAAGACGTGGAGTGTAATTAACTCTCTCAACACAATCTAGAAAGCTGCTATCAAAGAGACGAAACTCAAAAGGTTTTCCAAGCATCGCTCGAACCTATCCTACTATACGGATTGCTGGATCTAAGACACTTGATCGATAAAACACCAAAATGATATGCGTCGTCTAAAACATCGTGGCGATACCATATCTTCTCTATAAATTTAGATGTGTCTTTAATGTGAATTATGACGATGTTTCGTCTGTAACTTTGTCAAGAATAATAAAATAACCACTCCCATCACAGACTACTAAACTCACCACTATATTACGCTTATTCACTCGAGCGTGTTTTAGTAAATTTGTGATTATTTTCTCAAACTTACACTTAATATTACTTTTGGCACACCATCTTAAACTGTCCCCAAGACATACTCCATATAGATGGGCGAAACACTTTTCCCCTCAACATTTTAGTACTAACACTCTCGCCACCGACACCGGGAACTAATAAACAACGTCTACTTTTCAAAAATGTGTTCGTTAATATTTACTATTTGTCTGCTATTAATTTACTACATAATACAAAACATTACGCACAAATTTATTAGACGCTCCCTCAAATTCCGCTGATTGTCGAGAATATCGAATTACGTTATTTTTACCTATTACGTATACAATTATACTCATTCCGAGTTTTAGAGAATGCAATTAACGAACACAGTTCCTTACAGTTTTTCATTATTCAACATGGCTGCTACAATTTCTTCAGCGAATACACTTCCGAATTGAGTCGATATACGCCAAGATACTCGACAAGACCATGAAGTTGAAATTTTCTGAATCCTACACTTTTTACACGCATAATATCACAAAAATCGGAAGAAAACATCGACCAAACTGACCAAAAACGTGTAACGGGTGGACACTAAATTTCGACGCCTACTGGCGGATCAGAAAATAAAACGAATGCCAGCTACATACTTCGTTTAAGTGACCTATTTTTACAAAGATTTTCTACTCGCCGTCGCGTTAGATTCAGCAGGTGTTTGAAGAAGATGCGCTGTGTAACACACATTAAGGAGTGGTTCAATCGATTCAAAAATAGCCGCACATCAGCGGAGAGTGACTAGCCTTCTGGCAGTCCCCAAACTGCTCGAAGTGCAGCTGTTGTTGAGAGGGTGCGAAAAAAGAGATCATGCGGAACGCGACGGCAAAGATGAACACCATTCCAACAGAAGACTTCCAGAGGTGTTTCCGGCAGTGGATGGATCGGTGGTCTAAGTGTGTGCAAGCACAAGGGGCCTAATTTGAAGGGGATTAGGGTCCCAACCCTGTCACGTATTTTAAATAGTTTTTTCTTGATCTAAGGTCGGATATGTTTTAGACATGCCTCGTATATCCTTCCCATACACAAACATAAGACATGGTTGTTTATGTTGTCAATAACTTTTGTTATTTCAAGTTTAAACATAATATATTTGTTACGAAAATAATTCATTAAACAATCAGTATTGTTTTGCCTCTAGCTGGAGGGTAAATTGGGGCTTAATACCTTTCCGAAAAATGTTTCTTTTAAAGTAATTCAATGGATTGTGCGGAAACGAACTTGCCGTATTTGTGTCTCCTGCACATAAATACCCCCGACCAAATCGCTAATAAGCAAAATCCCACCCCTTCACTGTAGGTCTTCCCAGGTGACAGAAAGCTTTCTACTCTAATAGCTTCTTATCTTGAACTGCTTGTCTTTGGAATTCCCTTCTTATTTCCTGTTTCGCCGTAATTAATGTTACCCGTCCTGGGAGGGATTCTTTTAGTTATTTTTACTCGAAGTACACATTTCTTTGTTATTGTTATCACGTATTTGTTCACTTCACAGCAGCTGAAACGCCACGTCTACATCGACAATAGTAAACCTAACATTACAATTGCAAATTGTCTGATTCTGTTGGGGCTTCCTAACCCTAACCCTAACCCTAACACTAACCCTAACCCTAACCCTAACCCTAACACTAACCCTAACCCTAACCCTAACACTAACACTAACCCTAACCCTAACCCTAACACTAACCCTAACACTAACCCTAACCCTAACCCTAACCCTAACACTAACCCTAACCCTAACCCTAACCCTAACACTAACCATTCACTCACATAACTCTTCCCATTCTTTAATATTTTATTTTGCGTTTTAATGCTAAAAGATAGTTCGTCTTGATAATCCTCACCAACCAAGCATTTTAGATTGGTATTTTAAAGCACCAAGTCAGGATAAGGTAAGAAGTTACTTGTTTACGCAAAGGACGCCCAGGGCGAAGCAGAGGTGTTTACAATCAGCTAATGGCTCTTAATCAGATGATTGCCGAGCAGCATGGCGGATGAAGAAAGAAAAATCTTGCTATTTTGATCAGGATTAAAACAATCCGCACAGAATCGGCCGCGTTTCATTTTGGTATTAATTCCGGGCTTAAAGATATAGCCGAGTCGTTCAGTGCGTGTAGTTGTTGGTTATTTGGATGGAAATGTGACTTTATTGCTTTTTTTTTTATGTTGTATTATGTTTATAGGCACAATGTTTGTGATTACTTGCAAAAGTGGTGTTTAAAATGAGGTTTCAGATCACAACCGCACAAGGACACTGTAAATTATCCCCGATGACATATCAACTCTCTTGAAGTTATTTAATGCCGGAGTGCATTGCCTATTGTAAGAACTTCATTGTATACGATTAAATGAACTTAAATTCGTTATTTTCTCAGTAGCAAAGAGTGTAATAAGACTAACAATAGGGTAGGTAGAACACAGTAATGATTCAATTGATATTAAAATGCATTTGGAGTGATGGTTTAACATAAAAAGAAACATATATTGTCTGTAGAGTGATTACATTTTCGATTATGAGACTTTTCTGTTTACAACAGTCTCTCATCCTTTTGCCACATGTCGAATTTGCCCAAATAATCAAGCAACAAAGCAAGAGTAACCGATTTTGATTATTTCATATCTATCTATCTATCTATCTATCTATCTATCTATCTATCTATCTATCTATCTATATATCTATCTATCTATCTATCTATCTATCTATCTATTCCATTCTATCTATCTATCTATCTATCTATCTATCTATCTATCTATCTATCTATCTATCTATTCCATTCTATCTATCTATCTATCTATCTATCTATCTATCTATCTATCTATCTATCTATCTATTCCATTCTATCTCTTCCATTCTATCTATCTATTCCATTCTATCTATC